>MSTJ01000049.1:0-66942 GCA_001956345.1 Ramalina peruviana
CTACCCCCTACCCCCTCCCTCTCCCCCAACAACGACCCCTACTCCGACCTCTCGATGACCATATCCCGCCTCTCGCGCTCGACCCCGACAACCCGCTCCCGGATCCTACGAGACATATCGAAATCCACGCACCGCACCGCCCTGGAGCGGCAATCCCCCCGGCGCTGGTCGCAGGGGGAGATCTACTCGCCGCACGACCTCTCGCCCACGGAGGCGCTGAAGCGGAAATCCTCGGGCCGCACGGGGCCGGGGAGGGATGTGTTTGATGTGTTGGGGATCAATCCGCTGGACGAGTGGAAGAACGTGGCGATGATGAGTGAGTTCTGCGGGCCGAGTGGACGGATCAAGGGGAGGCGGGAGACGGGGCTGAGGAATGTGAATCAGCGGCGCGTGGCCAAGGCGGTGAGGCGGGCGGTGGGGATGGGGTTGTTGCCGAGTGTGCATCAGCATCCGGAGATTGTGGAGAGGGAGAGGAGGGAGGTTAGTCGGCGGTGGTTTGGGGAGAGGGGGGKGGGGGGGTTGTTGACGAGGGGGGCAGGGATGGGGATGTGATTAGGGGAGCAATGTGGCATCAGCGAAGAGTGAAGGTTTAGTTATGTTCAGAGGAGCAATGTGGCATCAGCGAAGAGTTAAGGTTTAGTTATGTTCAGAGGCTTCATTTACAATGTTCTACTACAGGGGTGGTCATTTCAGCCTGGCTGCTCCTCAGCCATGTATTTGATCTCTTGACCTTCCTTCGTTGCTGGCGCGAAATCCCTTCCCAGATGTCCGATATTGAATATGACTTGCCTGCTCACGATATGCTCCTCGTCATCATCGAACACTTTGCGCATCGACAGGGACTGCCCGCATTTACGCAACTCTTCATTTATCTGGGGATAGAATTCCTTCATCCAAGCCGTCAGTTGCCGTTGCTCCGATGGCGCGCGGAGAGCGTTGAAGAAAGTGCCCAGCCTTTTCAGTGGTCAGCCAAAGCATGACGCGCAGTCAACTGAATGAAGGGACATACAGCAAAGCGTCCACCGCCAGACCCTCTCCCTCCGCCTTCTGACACAACTCAACACACGCGTCAAATTCGCTATGTCCGGCCAATGATCCCAAATACGCTGCGTAAATCTCCTGCGTGACTTCAATATCCATAGACTTTAGCTTGCCCCAGATCTCACGGGCCCTTCTTGCCCCCCACGGCGCCTTCTCACACGCCCGCAATGCAATCTGAATGCTTCTGTAATTAGGACCCTCGGCGGAATCGGCGATATCCTCCCAAAACTCCAAAGCTACTTTTGACTCATCACAAGCAACATATGCCTTGATAAATGCGTTATATAGGGCTGTTGCGGGTTCTATCTGGCTATCAAGCTTGAAAATATTCCGTATCGTATTCGCATATTGGACAGCACCATGCTTTGCAACGCCCTCGAGACAGGTGATGTAGTGATCGACCGTCGGACGTTGGTCTTTGAGCTGCGACTTCCGCATGTCCCTAAAGACTTCGATCGCAAGCGGAGGGCTGAGCCGCGACCAGAACGCCTGCATGATTTGCGCTCGCGTGGTGGCAGAAATCTCGGGGAAGGTCTCGTAGAGAATTTTGTAGCTATCCCAGGCACGGATGATGGGTGTATCAAGATTCTCAATGTGCTCCACGAGGACCTGTCTCACAAGCTCCCTGGCTGGCATGCCAAAGGAATGGACGTATGTGCTTAGCAGATCCTTGAGGTCATCCACTTCATCCCGCTGAAGGTGGAGCCTGGTTAGCGCTGCCACAGTTCCGGGACTGAATGCCTCTTTGCGCTCTGTGAGATCCTCGGCGAGCGACATGATGGTCTCATATTCCTCGCTTCGATGCTGGCAAAAGGCGACAATCAGATCGTTGATACAAGAGACGTCATCTAAATCTTGCAGGTCATATATGCGTAGCGAAGACAAGGCCGTCATTGCTCCTGAGAGATCCTTGACCTTGATTCGGTACTCCAGCTGTAGAAAGTACGTCAGAGCGTCAGGCTCGAAACCCCATTTCTTACCCAAGGCAATGTATCGCTCTGCCGTATATGGGTCGTTCCTGGAGTTGGCAAATTTGACGAGTGTGTTGATCGTTGTGATGTCCGGATGGAGCTCAAGTCGCTCGTGGGTTCTTCGTATTGTGACTTCCATCATTCGCTCAATCTCGTCAACGCCTCGACCCTTAGCTGCTGCCCATAGAAGAGCAAGGTCCCAAGTGAGCTTTTGATCCGATCTTGTGCTCATGAGCTCTTTCAGAATCACGTCACCCCAGGCAAAATCTTCCTTGGCGATGCAGAGGTTAAGGACGCTCTCGGCGGCTTCAGCACTGGGTGGCCCTCCGTCCGCTATGGAATAAGCATACCACCTCCTTGTAGCAGCCACGTCTTGTCTGTCGATAGCAAAGCATTTGACAATTTTCTCGTGTATCAATGGGGTGCATGGAATCTCCCGGACCCGCATTGACTCGATCAATTCTTCCAATGCCTCATCGTGTCCTTCTCGAGCTAGACCCTCGACAAGAGCCGACCAATAAACGGGCGTGACTCTTTGATCCCGATGAATCTGAAGATGCTGGTTCCAATATTTTTCCATAGTCGCCTTCGCTGCCAGAGCGTCCCCCTGATTGGCTAACACCTGTATGTGTGCCTCAATGCATTCCCGCATGCCCGGCGAGGGTGCTTGCTCATTGTTCTCATTTCCGTTGAGCGTGCCAAGGCTGTAGTCAAACAGCAGTCGAGAAAGCTCCAGATGTGATTTGACGCCCTGTGGCCCACGCTGCCCCAGTACTCTCAGAGTCTTCATGATATCTCCCAAGGCCAGTTCCCCATCCCACAGGCTGGCATCTCTCTGTCGCTCTAGGAAAAGAAAGGCACTCTTTAGGTGAGCAGCCTGTATCTCCTCAAGTGCAGTCCCTCTCCTGGCAGCATGACCAACGTAAGTCTTGAAAGCTTGCGCCACCTCCTCCACAGGCGGCGTCCGCACCTCGGCCTTCAGCCTCTGATCCAGCTCCAGCAATGTCTCATATCCAGGGTCATATCTTGCATCCTTCTGTTTCCGCTTCGGTCTGAAGCTGAAGCCGAAGATCGACCTCTGCTGATGGTGATGGAGCTTTGCACCCCGGCCAATGCGGGGCGAGGGGGACGATCTCTGACAGCGTAGACAGCGCTGAGAGATGGCTAAGGGAGGAAGACAACGTAAACCCGATTCAATATGTACGGCGCCATCGGTCAATTGGCGGAACAATCGGGGAGAGAGATGAGATCGCATTGCAGGCTAATCACTGAATCATGTAAGGTGATGTTGTAGTGGGTAGATTGAACCCTCGGTTTTGGAAGGCATATGGCGCTGGCCCGTCTCGAGGCTTGGAAGAACAACGGTAAGACAATTATCTACAAGAATGAGTCATAGGCTCTGACACCTGAATCTATAGAGATTTGTAGACGAAGTACTACATACAATGTAGACAAGTGAGAGAACAAGCGCGTGGCGGCGGCTCTTGAACAAACGCGCTGAGAATGATGACGACAGCCTACATATGAATATAGAGAATTCGCGGAGTCATCTTTTGAAATTGATCAATGGTAAATCAATTGGATCAGAGGTCCGGACGTTTTAGTTTCAGTCAATCTATGTAACAAGAAGCCATCATCTGAGCCATTGAGCCAAACATTTTCGGTATTCTCCACATCCGCCAAAAGCAATCATGGTCGTGTCACCTTAGCTGATCAGCATCGAAGCATCGGCCAGAAAAAATCTATTCTCGAATTCAGCGATGCAAGCAATTTGTTTTTCCTCCCAGGTATGCTAGCAGCCGCCCAAGACACCATTATCTGCTTGCGTAGTGTAGAGTAAGGAAGAATCGAAAGATGTTCAAGCGGAGAGTCCATGTGGTAAAGCCATAGAGCTAACTAAACATATTCCGAACACGGTCGTGATATCGTCGCGTTTCATGGTTGCCTGCACATGCTGAAGCTATCTGCTGATAGGTAGTAGTATCACTGGCTGCTTTCTTTTCCCTGACTCCGCCGAACCGACCAATACCGCTATCCTTCCATGCATGAGCCTCAATATCTGAAAAGTCTCTGATCCACCTGGACTCGATCTGTGGGAAGTCGATGTCGCAAAGCGATGTACATCTCCCCTGTCGTTCAAACATCAAGCATTTCTGTATCGTCTGACAAGACGTAGTCTGAAGGTCCCCAATTCCCTTCGTATGTGACGGCTCCAGCGCGGCGCCTATTTTGTGTCCACTGTACGGCGCCAATCGCCAGCAACTGGTTTACCACCGGGCGATCGATCGGTTGTGGTGACAGCATCCACCGCATGATCTTGTCCAAAGCTTCAGGATGATGAGGATCCCTCATGAAGCTGGGAGGTTCGGCAAGCTCGCCGTCCCGAGACGCCCGTGCCAATGCTTCTCTAATCCTGTCTTCGGGTCTTGGTGACCGGGGACGGCGAAGTCTTGGAGCGTCGTCCTCATCATCGGAACCGTAAAAGATCTCTAGCGAATCTTCCTGAGAAAGAGGATTTCCGTCGTTGTCTCGTATGATATGGTGACTACTTTCGGAACTCCAGGTCAAGCTCGGAACATCACTGAAGTCGCCGGATCTCAATCGCTGCCAGGATACGCCGTTATCGGGAAGCACCACATTCCCGGCAATCTCCAGGATGATCAAGCCTAGGGCAAATATGTCTGCCGGCTTGTCGACTTCTCCCTGGAGGATTTCTGGTCCAATGTATTCACGGTCTCCTTCAGCCTCGATCCCTGATTGAGCAGGCCAGCTCGTTGCCATGCCAAAGTCTGCAATTTTCAAGTCCCCTTCAAATGCAATAAGGATGTTGGCTGGTTTCAAGTCCAGATGTATGAATCCAGAATCGTGGATGTGTTTCAACCCCTACACTTGTATCAGCCATGAATGGATGCGCCTGTTTCGAATGCCTCTGCTTACGAGGGTCAGGTCCTCAAGAATTTTCCAGATCCGAAAGTCGTCAAGCCTTGCATTGCGTCCCTTGATGTCCAAAAACATGTCGAGACTGCCTTCTTCACAAAACTCCGTCTGGATGTAAAGGTGACCTCTGTGCTCCCAGCTATCGATGAATTCTACAGTGTGATCCGACTTGCCAAGTGCCTTCAGGATCTCGACCTCCTTGATCTTACGTTCTCGATCTCTTGGGCCCATGAAAGCCTTGCGACTTTTCTTGACAGCCCACTTTTGATCTGGTAAAGATAGGCGCCTGTCAGCACCTCTAGGAATGGCTCCAACCTGATTCGTAGTTCTCTTCCCGCTTACTCGGAACACTTGCGAGAATTCCCCAATGCCGAGGACCTGAACATCGTGGAATCTGGACGTCAATGTAGAATCAATCTCGACTGGCGCGGGCTTGTGCGACGGGGTCGCCCCCAAACGCGATCTGTTGGACAGTGCAAAATATTCCTTGGACGCTGTTGGCGTTGCTGGCGGGAGGATGGAAGCACTACTGGTGAGGCTGTCCAGACCCTTGATCTGCTCATCCCCATGCTGTGAGATTAAAAGGCCGCTGGGATCAGGGGGCAGCATGTGATCTTTTGGAGTGCGCGGCGATAGACGATACGTGCGACTTTCCGGAGGGCTCGCTGGTGACAATGGACTTGGTTTAGCTTGTTTCCTTCTTGCAAGGTAGGCAGGGGCAGTGTAGGCTGCTCGATCGAGCGGCGTCGGGGACTTTGAATTACGTAAAAGACGAGAGTACGTGAAGGAACGAGGCACCGAAAGAAAGTGTTCGAATCTGAGACCGGCCAGCGGCGGATTTTCCACTTCATCGTCACCGTCTCCCTTCGCGATCACTTCTGGCGATGAAATTGAAAATAACTTACAGAATTGTGCCGGTGCGGCCGTTGGGGCGCCTGAGCCAAATGCGAGCTCCAACGTGAGTGAGCCGCGTCCTTCCCTCCATTTGCCGGGCAAGAAAGGACTTGGTGGATCGTTCAAGCGACTGCGCAGTTGCCTTGAGGGGGTCGGCGGGACATCGTACTCTGTGCTGGACTGGCTCTCGACCTTGCCGGATGGAGACTGCGAATCATCCTCTACATCTGAGAAGCCAAAGAAGCTGTCTTTTCGTTGAAGGCCCTTGCCCGATTGACTTCCGAAAATGTTGACACCCTTGCCGAAACTTGCAGGAGTCGTGTGGTACTTTTTGGGGTTGAAGGGAGTAGAGGGTTCGCCAAAGGAGACGCCTTTATGATGGCCTCGAGGGAAGATCTCGTCGTGAGCCGTGGCACTTGGTGATGGCATGTCAGCAATACTATGACGCTTGCAAGGAGTGTCGGGCATGGTGCTCGTGCTGGCACCGAAGTTAGGTCTGGAGCCTTCCGTATTGCGTGTCCGCTTGGATATCAAGCCTGTGGACCCAAAAGCGGCAGCGTGGGGCTTGACCAGCTTGTAATTCTCCGGTGTTGCAAAAGAGGCTCCTGAGGAATCCTGGCTGTGCAGAGTACCATCGCGCGAGATCGGACGGGATGTTCCACTAGGCATGGTCTTAGAAAAATTGAATTGAGGGCGCCTCTGCTCAGGTTGCCGGATTGGTATGTGCGTGGGCGAATCTTCGGCCATACTAGAGGTTGAAGTCGATTGGCTGATCGTTCGGGACAGAGGATGTCGAGCTGGAAGACGAGGATTTAGGGCGCCCTGAGAGCTCCCTGTCGATTGAGGGATAGGATGCGCTGAAGCATTCGGAAGACTGCCCTGGGACGAAAATGGGCTGTCTCGCTGCATCGGCAAAAGCGCGCTGTCAAGGGACTGTCGGGCTCGATTCCTCGACTGTACATAACCCGGGGTTGCCATCTCTGCCGCGATATCGGGATGCGCTCTAGACCTCACCAGGGAGGGTTTCTCATTCCGCTGCTGAACGGTGGTGGGACGTAGCGAAGATGAGCGGCTGATCATAGGAGAAGGGTGCTCTCGCGCCACTACCCGATCCGAGTCGTAGATGATATCCGACATTTGCGTGTCGTGCTGACTATCAAGCCTACCAGCTTGCTCGAATATGTCAAAATCCGAGTTCAAAATTCCTCCGTGTAAACTTCGCCTTTTGGCGGACGGGCTTCCCATCTGTGCACTGTCCATGTTCATCAGACCGTCGCTCCTCTCGCTTCTTTTCAAGGGACTCGATTTAGCGTTCCAGCTTCTTCCACGGCCTAGCTCGAATCTAGCAGTCGCTCGGGGCGGCGCATGACCGATGGAATGTGATGTGGCAGTGGTCTGCTTCAATGCTCCGTCGGACGCTGAGTCCCTGTCAGGGCTCACGCTTCCTGCTGTTCGATTTTCCTGGTCTTCACTGGACGATCTGGATGAGCGCGTCACGGAGTTGCCATTATTAGAAGACTCCTGTAGGGTTCTCTTTCGGGGACTCTTTGGTGTAATGGTGAAGCGTGGATTTCGCAAGGGACTCTGTCTGCGACTCGAGATCCTTGTCTTTCTGGCGCCAGGTTGATGCGGTGTAGATAGCGCGGAGGGGGCTTGAAGCTCTGATGGCGCCGAGATGCTTGTCGATAGAGTTTTGATCCGCGTGTCGTTTCGCGTTGGCGATAGGGGAGAGCTAGGCGACGGTGAGGACGAGGCAGATGCTGTTAAACGGATAGGCGATTTGGAGGGTGAGCGTGAAAGTGAACGCTGAATCTGGAGGAGCCGAGGGTCCCGCTCAAGCTCCTTGTGAATATGGAAACCACGCGGGTGGAATGATGTTGGTGAAGGGCAATGAAGGGTGCCACCAGCGTCGCTACGCGGGGAGAGTGCCGTCATGACGCCAACAATAAAGTCAGCTCAATAAGTTGAGACGAATGTCAAATTGTGGACGGTCCCCTCGGGTCGAAAGGCAGTTGCGCGAGGGCTTGCGCCTGAAGGTGAATGTTGTGGATGCTGAGCAAGCCACGACTGAGGGGAAATAGATAAGGCACCCCGCTTTGCGCACACGTAAGCCGATACTTGTCGAGAGTATGGTAAACAAGCGAATGTTGTCGTTGTTTGAAACGCTATGACGGAGCACAATCTCGATGCTGGAATGTGTCCCTTCACCACGGTCTTGCTCCCCCTGAACTCGTCACGCCCTTCCGACCTACCCCATCCGACCTGTAACTTTGTCAAGAAATCTCTTTGGCGCAGTAGAGCTGACTTGTATTTGAGAAAAAGGATCCGAGGAGTGGTTGGTGACGTCCGTTTGATGAGCCGGTTGCTCTAGTAATATGATGCGCTCAGCTGGTTCCTGAGTTCTAAATTGATAGGTGTCGCGTTCGAGCTGTCGAAAGCAATATGCGTGTGAATGACAGTAGTAAAGACGAAGGATGACTGTGATGACCAAAAGATGGTGGATGCCTGGTGGAGTGCTTGTTGCGATTGAGGATACGTAGTCCGTAGTCAGTCGTCAGTATTGACTATCACTCGAGTCACGCGTCAAGTGCAAAAAGTCAACAAAGTGGCAAACTTAACCCTTTCGGGTGGTCGCGATTCCTGTTAGCCTGACACTAAGGGCAATTAGCGTGCGCTCCTTCCGGTACCTACGTATCTTCCACGCAGAACTTTACTTTTGAGTTTTGACAGCTGAAGATCGCCGGACCCCTGTTCATCGAGAAAGCAGGAAATGCCCGATGTCAACAAATGGGCGATCCCATGGATGCTATTGACATGAGGACTTCTGCAATTGGCCTATGTGAACATGGTACATTTAAACTTGGGCTTTGGTGCATTAAACTCTAGACCGACCCTCGCAAGTGTTGTCCGTGCGCCCGTCTGGACTATGTCCTCACCAGTGCCCTGGTTTACTTGTCCTTGTCAACCTTGATCTCCTCTATACAACTGCCGTACCGCCTGCGAAATAAAACAATAAAGACATACATCCAAAAACTGAAGATGATACGTTCAATCACCACCTTTGCCGTCCATCGATATCTCCTTTCCTCGCCCCGTGTTTCGCACAGTTCCAGTGCCCTCGGAACGTTATCCGTGATGATGCCATCGAGGCCCCGTCGGATACACCACTGTATGTTTATGTCATCATTGATGGTCCAGGAAAAGATCTGGAGGTTACGGGCTTGCACTTCTCGGATGAACTTGTGGCCTCTTGGAGACACGAGTGCTGCCTGGATCATACTAAAGCTGCTATGTGAGACAGTGAGAAAATGACGGGAGTAAAAGTCTGAGAAGCCGATGTTTTGAATGGCAAATCCTGGGAAGTACTGGCTGTAGAGGGGAATGTACTCGGCCTATTGGGCGTAAGCAGTGGCTCCTGTGGGACATCTTCGATCTTACGGTCCAATAGCCCAACACTACCTTCGACGCCCAAGGAATCCTGTTTTCTGGATCCACTTGCCTAAACGTTTCCCGGATGTGACGCACCAGCGTTGTGGGGTCGTCGTCAAACTACTCTCAATGTGAGACGTGCCGATCTCCCCAGGATACGGCGAAGGGACAGACCTTCACGTCCAAGAGGAGCCAAGTGCTTTGCCATTGCGGTCTCTCAAAGCATTCTAGAAGATCTCGAAGACAAGCAAGGGGCTCATGAGGCGTTCTAGTGGTGCGCAAGGTCTGGAGAAAGTCCCAGTCGCAGTCCTCGATCCGTCTATCTACACCAAAACATCTCTTGAGATCACGGTCCTGATTATTGTATCAGCAATCGCGGAAATCGCCAATCCTTTGTCAGGCATGGATCTCACGTGAGAAAGGACCACCACGCCGTCTTTGGTGAGGTGCAGGTCTGTCTCCAGTGCATGAGCGCCAGCATCAACGGCGTCTTCAAAAGCCCGGAATGAATTTTCGGGATATATGGCTTTATGCCCCCGGTGTGCAATGACTTGGGGAAGACTTCTCCCTTGAGCGTCCCGGCGTTTGGAAGCGAAAGAAGCTACAAAGAGTGATCAACAACCGAATGCGACCTTCGCTGTCTCTTGCCACATGGGCTCCTCAAGGAAGGTATAGCATCAATACACAATCACGTATACAGGGAGTAGCCATCCGAGACATTGTGCTGCGCAAGATTACTGGTGTGACTGGCTGGGAGCTCCGTCCACCTACATTTTGGAAAGATAGTCAGCGGTAAAACCACCTTGGCGCCGAACTTATCCAAGATCTCCTCTTTGAAGATTGGAGGTGCGAGTGGGAGCTTCTGGACCAGCTTCAAGAGATCCATGTTATAAGGTTGAAAGAGTCGCCAAAGTACGACAGACAGATTGGCGTTGCTGACTGAATCGATGTCGWCGCAAGAGATTCACAGTGTGCAATGTGCGAAAGCCTCCATCGCAAAGGTCTAATCAAATTGACAGCGCGTCTTTTTTGGCTCTTGGTGCCTCAATCAACATATGGTTTGATATCTTTGGAACATTGGGAGAGATGGCCTCTTGAGCGCAATGTTTCGATGTGCCAAGAATTGGTGAATTCAGAAACCCGCCCGGAAGCCGGGGCGCTACAGGCGCTTCACGCGATTGCATAGTGGCATGCTGAATTCAAGCCACTTCATGCTACTGCAGTATCCCAGGAATAGTACTGAAGCTCGACTACATTTCTACGATGCACTTTCCTGGAAGTTGTAGGGTGCGTGCCTATTCAGTTGAGATGTTGCCAGAATGGGAAGGAACGACAGCCCATCTTGTAGTAGGGCGAGGAAGAATGTCGCATCCTCGTCTGCAAGCAAGATCAGTTCCATACCAGTACATCTTACAATCGTACATCTTATGATCATATATTCATATCACGCGTCCATATCATACGTCCTCACTGTACGTCCGTATCACACAATCACATCGTACATCCACTATGGAGAAAACCAAGGTCTTCGAGACGGTGGAGCATCTGTTCAAGGACGTATCCACCATCCTGAGGATGTCAAACATCAAGCAGGACAACATTACGCCAGGACAGGAGGTCACTAGAGCTGGTAGGTGAGATGTGATCCCGAGTAGGTGACCTTGCTGATGCGTAGGCTTAGAGGCAGAGACAAAGCCGCAATTGAGCTTCAACCCTAAATCTCCAGCTGTCTCTTACATCGTCATTGCTCTGGATATCGACGCTCCCGTCACACCCCTTGGCGCTTTGACACCGGTGCTACTATGGATTCAGTCCAATTTAAGCATCAAGCAAATTACCGATGGAAGGACTCGTCTATCAAATAATGGCTACCCGTTCATAGTCAATTACAGTAGCCCAAAGCCTCTAATGGACAAAGCACATCGGTACCTATTCTTACTCTACGAGCAGCCAGCGGACTTCGACTTTCGCACATACGTACCGCGGCTAGGCACTTCCGAGAAGCATAGGAAACTTTTCAACCTGGAGGCTTGGGTGGAGGAAACTGGATTGGGTCCTGTTGTTGCAGCCAACTATTTCTATGTTTGGTAAGGTCTTGGGTTGCAAGGGAACTGGTGGATGGCATCGAATTTGTCACAAAGTCTTCAACAAACGGCCAATGATGCACAGAGTGACAGGCGGACGCCATTGAATATGACATGAGGGTTTGAGGGTGATCAGAGGACACGAATGCCAGTCTTTCGATTGGAGTTCTTATATTTTTTCATTATTGCTACTTTCAATTGGAATCTGGCCCATCCGCTGGTTCATTTCATCTCAGCAATGTTTCTGCTTGTCGCCCTCGAACCTCACCCTTCCAGTCAAGATACAACAATATTGTTGCTTTCACCAATCTTCCCACCTGAAGATCTTTTCTTGAACCCAGTCTAAGAGTCATCCAGCAGCTGAAAAAAAAATCTATCATAAAGTATAATATATTTCCAGTCGTCGCCGACGCATCCTCTATATTGACGCTTTGAAAGCTCATAGGCTCAGCGCGCCTGTCTCCCGAGCTACATCAAGCATCTGCTCCACAATCAACGCAACATCCCCTGGCTTGAATGGTATTCTGTGATTGCCATCCCACTCGACCAGGCGCGCGCTACCTGGCTCACAGTACTGGTCCAGCAGGCGCCTGTGAAGATGCAGCCCCTGGTCCTGACGCCCATGGACATGAACAGTCGGCAACCGCAATATGTGGTCGCGCTTTCCACCCAGCCCCCCCTCTGGGAATTCAACACTAATGTCTGCCAGATCCGCGATTCCAGGGCTCTTGACCAGCTGCGGGTCAAAAGTCACCAAGGGCGCCCGCCCGGCCATGATCACCGCGAACCGGAAATTGGTACCGGCCATATTCGGGCCCAGGAGCTCTGCCCGCTTCTGCTGCATGAACAGCATACTGGCCGCGATCTTGGCACCCTGGCTGAACCCCAACAGTCCAACCCACTCCCCCGTCGCGCCTTGCTCGTCGTCCTCGTCCATGGCCTGCTTCAGCTGCCTGTCGATTCGCTTGGCGGTCGTCCTGGCGTCGCACTCGGGCTGCTCAGGTAACCAGCGCATCCAGCGACGAAAGGGGCCATGCTCTTCATACACCGGGACGATTCCGGGCCCGGGCTTGCAGAAAAACGGTCCATCGGCGAAGACGAGTCGGAAGTGGGGTTTGAGCTGCTTGATCAGGCCACGGGACTGTTGCCTGAATATCCGGGCGTTGACGCCGCCGCCATGGAGGCAGAGTATGCGTGGGAGGTCGAGGGTGAGATCTTGCTCCTCTCCGGGTATCATGGTTGCGTGTTGAAGCAAGAAAAGATTTTGGATGTGAGAGAGGAAGAGAGGGAGAGAGAGGCGTAAGTTGTGGTAACGGGTTCTCGTTGTCTGATTATGTGTCCTGCGATCACCGGAGCATTCCCTGCGGATCCACCCTGACAAAGCAGATTTTGGGTGGGGCAATGGTAGGATGGTCGCTCGGCGATCTTGATCATTCGTCAAGCCCAGAAGAAAGCCAGAGATGACCGACTCATCTTATATCTAACAATATACTTACCGGACACCGAAGCATGCTGATTGACGATCATGTCTTGTTCTGGTTAGACTGAGATAAGTGCCCCTGAATTGCGCCTCGTGCGTCACTTTGATATCAAAATTTCCTGCGCGCCATCTCCAAGCGAGCGTTTTCATCACCACGACGACGTGATGAACCTCAATTTCTACGTTTCATCCGGGTAAACGTTTAAACGACCGTGAATTTATGGAATTGAGGTTTGAAGTTGCCGTTCTGAGTTAGATCAGGATCGGCTGGGGGGAAATTGCACATAGCACTAAACATTCAAACGAGCGGCACTTTTCATCATTATCGAACAAGTCATAACGCGTTAGCCGCTGGCGTAGATCACTCTCCCGTTTCCTGCACACTTCAGATAATAGATGCAAGCTTCACCATGCAAACGCTTTCGCATACAACGCGAAAGACACATGCGCCAAGCTTGACGTGGATGTCGACGTCCGCGGCGTAAATTTCGAGGTAAGAGCATGTGCTGGAATGACAAGTGTCAGATCTATGTCTTTACATGATGTGATTTGTCTCACGGTGTCCAGCCGGGAGAGGTACACATAAGGGCCTCTTTTCGGACTTCCCAAAACGCTTAAGGTAACCAATCGGTGTACACAGGCAAGCATGAAGATTAGAGGTTTCCACTAGGCAAATCATCGAGTAATTAACGATCAGTGTCTTTGAAGATGCTGAGGTATGAATCGAAGCGCGTAGTGCAAAATCTCGGATCGCTGCACTGAGGAGCTCAAATGATGTCACTGATGTTGCTGCCAATCACATGCAGCTGGTTATGACTAATCTGCATTAGATTGTTCTGATAAGGCTGCATCTCGACAGGAAGCCCACGACGTCACGACGCAATTCTCACCGATTTTGTAGCCTTTCTGTTGTGATCAAGCTTGTTTGGGGGTGCGAGATGCATCCGTGTTCAATACCAACCCACTTTCGCTGGGCCCAGAACAAATATTGGAATATACGCTCCAATATCCGAGCTCTCACGATTGCCATGGTGTTTGTAACTTTCTTACAACGACAATCCTCTTTTCTTGCTCCGCAAGCCACTGGGTCTCTGTTCTAGATGAACAGAGCCGTACAAGCTCGACGCTCGAATCCTGCAGTCAATCGAGTCAAAGCAACTGTTGAAGTGATTCTACTCCTATCTGAATAGCTGGATGACGTTTGGCAGCACCCGCAGCAAGTGCCTTTGCACTAGCTATCTCTCAGCGCTTCCATCGCTGTCATGCGTTTACTAAAGGCGTCCACAATTGAGCTTCATGAGTTCATAGGGGAAGGAGTACCAGAATATGCAATCTTGTCGCACAGATGGGGAGAGGAAGAAGTATCGATGCAAGAATTGACGACTATGGGCGCTGGAAGTACTCACACCTCTAGGGGTTACAATAAAATCAAGCGTGCATGCGCTTTGGCCGAATATCATGATCTCGAGTATATTTGGATCGATACCTGCTGTATAGACAAGACAAGCAGTGCTGAGCTTTCGGAGGCAATTAATTCCATGTACCGTTGGTACGCCGAGTCCATTCTGTGTTTTGCACATCTTGCTGATGTCGAGCTTCAACCCTTGGCGGATGCGACCTCCAAAAGGTTTGAGAAAAGTGGATGGTTTCGACGGGGCTGGACGTTGCAGGAACTTCTAGCTCCCAAGACTCTACTTTTCTTTGACGCCAATTGGCAAGAAATTGGGACGAGGTCAGCACTAGCTTCCTACATCACAAAGGCTACAAAGATCGGATCTCAGTATTTACGTCAAGGAAGAGACGTCCAGGAAGCGAGTATTGCACAAAGGATGTCTTGGGCTTCTGATCGAGAGACGACGAGGGTCGAGGACATCGCTTACTGTCTGATGGGTCTTTTCGACGTGAACATGCCCCTGCTCTATGGAGAAGGCAGAAAAGCCTTCTTACGATTGCAAAGAGAATTGATCAGCAATTACAGTGATGAGTCGATTTATGCTTGGGAACCCTCCGGTCGAGGAGAAAGGTCTGGGAAATTGAGTGGCATACTTGCCTCACAGCCTAGGTGCTTTGCTGGTTCGGGACGCATCGTCCCTATAAAACTCCCTGGCATGCGTCAAACGCCCTTTTCGATCACAAATCGAGGCATAGCAATGACATTGCCCTCGATTCTCAGGAAAGTGAGAGCGAAAGACCGATATGAGATACCAATCGCCTGTGCTAGTGAAGAGCGCATTCAAGCACCTTTAATGCTATGCTTAAAAGAACACAAAGATCGACCGTACGCCCGGAAGCATGCTAGTGAAAAGCGCATTCAAGGACCTTTGATGCTACGTTCGAATGAAGAGACAGATCGATTGTATGCTCGGGAGCACGGCAGCAATGGCTTCAGATTCTTCACCAAATACAAGGTGGAAGGTGCAGAAATGAAAACTTTCCACGTTTTGCTATCATCTGGACATGAATATTCGCGTGTAGCTCCGATTTCGTGGTTGAGTTCTGATACCAACAGGGTCATTCTTCGAATGAGACCAGTCGCCCAAGCGGTCCTACGCTTCCTCGGAACTGAGGGGAAAGTGCACACTATAAGTGAAGAGCCAACCCTCGAGCGATATGCTTTTGAGGCCAGAGGCATTGTGCTTGAATTCCAATATAAGGAATGTCGATCCATTGTACTAATCTGGAATAGCTGCAAAGTTGCGTTGCATATCGAAGAGATGTGCCCATTGAAAGGGTTGGTGGGATATGAACTCAACAAAATCCAAGCTTTGTGTGGTACCATGTCGGGACCGAGCAATCTACGCAAGGACTCAAGCGAGGAAGATCAAAGTTCATCAAATGAAGAGGCATTATCGGCTGACGTTGGCAGTTCTCGGTGGGGAAAATGTACGTATACCGACTGGGGCGGGTGCCAATCTAGACCACTCGACGATGGAAATTTTCTCTGGCTCTCAACGAGAAAGCTTGAGAAGGGGCGCAAGCACAGTGAGCTTGAGGAGGATCCCAAGTATTATTGGCCTACGAGCTGGGACTACATTTTGGACCTAGATGTCTCAACACTTGACCGGCGCAGTGTCTTTTGAAGATAACGATGTAAACCGCTGCGCGTTACGAATACCTGGGTATCTGGTGGGACGTCCAAATACAGCCAAACATCTCATGCCAAATTCACAATTCTCCTTCACTTGGTTGCTTCAAGGACAGTATTGCTCAGCCTACACCAGTTCGCAAGTAGCTCAACCAATCATGCTACATACACACCTCTTCCTTCACGTACCCATATTCAACCTACTGTATGAGTCCTAAAGCCTTTTCCGGTGTCCACAAACACGTGATGGTGTACCATAGCAGCAGACGAAGCGTGCGACTCAGGTAGATCCACATCTAGAAGCCAGCTTTCCCCCAAAAAGACTGTCTCATATGAACAGACTTCCAAAGCAACATTGCACGTGAGCAAGTGTCAACAATTTACAGACACCTCCCCAATGATCCTACACATCACCAAACCCCCCTATTGCAAGAAATCGTGCACCCAGCACGAAGCGAACCTACCATCAGCCACAACGTTGTCCGAGTTGCCTCTAGGACATCACCTAAAAAGCCTCATATCCCCTTCGATGCCCGTTGCCCGAGCCTTCAAGATCTCGAGATGGATGCACCAATGTCTCGAAACCCCAACTATCCCACTCCACATCGCAGCACCGCTCAGCCAGCTCTATTGACCTGATCGCAGTGATCAACTATAGCACCGGCGGCGGCTATCAAACCAGCCACAGCCATTGATGGTGCCACGGCGAACATTCCAAACATGGTGCGATACCCAGAGAAGTGCATCAAGGCAAAGTGCGTAAGCGGCAGCAGGGGCGTATGCAGCCCATGAAAACATCAAAACAATTCAAACAATGCTTTTGAGGTGCGTGTTGGGAATGGGGCTGGGGCACGCTCAGCGAAATAAATGGGGACAGCAAGGAGATTTGTTATGGGTTGGTAAAGATGTGCAATCTCGGTAGCAGTGTCTGATCTCCAAGGAGACATGAACAGATGGATACGTTGTACCACGATGACTGTAGAGGACATTGCGTCATGGAATCAGTCACAGAGTTAGCAATGTATCATTATCTATTATCTATAAGGTATCTAAACACAATGTCCCATCTTCCACTGGGGTATCAGAATGAATCAATATTCACTGGGTATCAAGGAAAAACGTCTAGAATCCATGCTTTGGCCGCGGAGTCCCAGATGCTCGCTGTAAGTAAAGCACTTTTATCTATTTTCCGGTAATCATAATGTATAATTGTAAGATGAGTTTCCATTCAGTAGAAAGCGTTTCCATTAGATTCAACGTGTGTCATACTCGAAATAGCGAGTCCTTTTTCTCGCATGCTGTTGTAATATTTGTTGCTGCAGAAAATCTGAGAGAGGGGCTTTCCGAAAGCGGGACGGCCGTGAGTAGGTTCCAACCAAGCCAGTCATGCGCATCCCGACGGCAACATGTTGGCAGCGCTGTTGCTCGGCGGTAAAGGCTCGAAACTGGGGCCACGGTCATTCGTGAATTGACGTGGCTTTCACTTGCCGGGGTGGTTATTCATGCCGGCATATATCGTTGCTTGCAGCGCCGCCCCTCTTACAAAAGAGGCTCACAGCGATCAGCATGCCGTCTTGTGTTGAGGTGGCTCAATACCAACAGCAGTCCTTCATCTGCAGCATTGCTGCTAACTCTGTTTGGTCCTTCTAAGCTTGAGATGACAGGTGGCGAGCAAGTTATTATAAGGCTGCAATTCGTTGTTGGGCATCTTGAGGCCGTTCCATGCTCCATCGGCAGCCTTCAATGGACCGTGACCCTAAAGTCCCCCACCATCTTCTCCAATTTACTGTGATCAGTATCATCTTTGAAGAGCACGGAATGCTTGTGGCGTAGATGATTCTTCATCGCCGTCTCGTCTGGGTACTCTTGTTGGCCTCTCTGGCAACCTTGTACTTGGCATTGATACCAGGTACCGTAACATGCTTTCCGCCACCTCACGGAATCCGCCTTGACTCTCGCACGACGGTTCTCAACAAGATACTTTGCGATCTTGAGTAACTCAGCTTGGCGCTCGGGGTTGTCGAGGTACTTTTCGGTCTGCGTACGGATCGTATCAAGGGTCTTTATGCGGGGCTCGAGGCATCGAGGGACGTAACGGTCCAGAGCGTCCCTATGGGGACATTGAGCGGCATCGTCTTTCGAGTGACTTGAGGCCGAATGTAAGGAATCACTTGCGTTATCGTCGTCTAAGGCACGTCCCTTTTCATTGTGATCGTTGCCTGGCGATTTTGATGCCTTGCGCTGGGACATCTTGAAGCGTGCCCATCCAATACATCGACCAAGAGCTATCCTCATTGGACCACGGCATTTCCATTCATCAAGCTTCATACAAGCAAGACCCTCCTCGACGTTCAGACGCGCGTATTCAAAGGACTGCTCAGGCGAAATGTGGTGATCCAGCATATTTCTGTGGGTCCCCTCTGACTCGCTTGCCCATTTCCGTGCGAAATTCTCGTAGTGTATGAATTTGGCGAGGCCCATGCTGATGTTCTGTTTGAATCCGTTTTCGGATGTCATGCGCGACTCATTATTCTTACCGGTTCCAATGCTGATCACGGAGCCCAAGCAGGTGTTGTTGTAGTTGTTCAGACTGCGAACCTCTCTGAAGATCTCAAGGCAAGGATTGTTGGCGCCAAAACCGCCGTCCAAGTATTTCCTATGGTCAATGGTAACCTCTTTGAAGTAAGCCGGGGCAGCTGAGGTTGCTCGTGCAACCTCTAGGATTGGTATATCGTGTGCTGGACCAGGATTGCGAACCATTGAATTGGGTGCTGTCTTGAGGTTCTTGTAAGTCCGAAAAAGGTATGGGAGCTGCGGTTCCGAGTCACGCTCAGGCTTCTCTTGGAATGCCACTACAACACTTGAGCTCGGTCAGCTTCATACTCCTGATGCAGTTGCAGACCGCTTACACTCGGCACCTATTTTCATCGAATGCGAAAGTCTTGCCTCCTGGAAAGCCGCCAATCTTTGGGATACGTCGATCGATCAATCCCTGGATGACGCCTTCAAGCGTTTTGTGGTTGTACTTTTCTCTTGGGAACCAGAAGGGTGGGATTGACCGTAAGTGAAATAGGCGACTGCGTCCGAAGACTTTCTTGCCAAGGGTCCTGTATTCCTCGATGCAGTCATCAACATTCATTCGAAGTCGTCCGAGCATGATGCTGATCAGCCCCCCTGTGCTCGTGCCAGCCATGTAGTCGAAATAGTGGCATGGGAGAAAATGAGATGACTCTGTCGCTTTCGAGCAGTCATCCGAAACGTTGCTCTTTGAATTTGAGTCCGTAGACATGACCTGAAGAGGGTCTACTGGATAGTAGCTGGAAGATGCCGGCCCTTCCCACTCATTATTACCCTCGGGCTGGCTTTCTTCGATCTCCTGGATCTTTCTCATAAGATCTTGGACTATCAGTAAGGCGGAATAGCCTCTAATGCCACCGCCATCTGCAAGCCAGCTTAGCCAAAGCGAATTCAATGGACACGCTAGATTTCCTAAAATGACTTACCTAATGATAAGATCGCCTTTTGATCCCATGGCTTTGTCTGTTCGAACGTCACAGAATGGTCCGTAAGGCTAGTTGTCTGCCGTTGGGGGCCTTGTAGCGGCTCGGAAGACCCTGCCTTGGCATGTGCAGACTTCGACCAACGGTGCCAGAGCTTTTTGACTCCAGATTGAGCCGTGTTATGTGAATGGTCTTTTGGCAATTCAATGCCGGTCCGAACGCGTCGGTCTTGCAATGGATGGTGGCGCTTGTCTAGAGAAGAAATGAGCGGATCGGTCGACTGACGTTTGAGGCTTTGCGGAGAGGCAAAATCGAGGCTGTCACGTAGGTCACGACCGGGTGTTGGGTTTGGAGATGACCCATTGTTCTTGGATGGATTGACCATGTCTGTTTCAGGATTGGGGAATGCCGATGATCCTTGGCGCTGATCCTCGATTCGCAATTGATTGTCTCACGGGGCTGATCGAAGGACCCCGAAGCTATCGGAGGATTGTCTGAGTCAAGAACTAGATGTAGGCTGATGAAGGGGGAAAGAGTGGAGCGAGGGAATGGTAATATATTTGGGGCGTTCTCCCAGCCTTACAGCTCTGGTGGTAGCTTCGAATGCGCTATCCTCTGAGTAGACAGACGGTGTATCGAGTCTACAGTCTGATAAATTGCTCCCAATGCATCTCGCTGAGCCTCTTTTGTGCGATAATAGATGGAGGACGAAGACGTAACATGATTGGACAATGGCGCGAGTGTGGATCGCATTGGCGAAGCCTTTGCGACCGCATGAAACATGCCTCGAGAATTGCAATGGTTTCTTTGAGCCTGTCCTCGAGGCTTGGTTGACTTTTTCTACCGTTAGTGTGCAGCGTGCGTAAGGCTGGGAAGTCCTCCTACGAGGCTGGCCAATGCGAAGTTCTTCCTAAGCGCTCAGGCTCCCCCAGCGGGCGAGAACTGATTCCAGGCTATTCCTTGAGTTCGCACGCGCGAAAACTCGTTAATGGTGGGTTGCGTGCATGATCCAGGGGGCTCGTATTTTTAGACTCACTTTCCTCAGCGAATGTATCAGGCAGCAGAGTAGGCTGATGCACGCTAAGCCCATGCACTGCCCATTTCTTACCACCCAATGGTCAGAAGATGCTATTCACATCCTCGTGCAGTTCCTTCTTAGGTGTGGCTTTCCACGCAGTGCCACCAGTACGGGAGAGCCACTAGTACAAGCAGCAGCCGCTCAGTCTCCCTGTCGCATGATTTTCGTACCGTAAGCCTGCTGATGCTCCTGGAATGGTATATGAACGGCCGCGGGGCCATCTGCTGAACTTCTTTCAAATGTTAATACTCCAAATTTCCAAATTTCTTTTGCCTTGAGAGCTAGTTGTTTTTATCCAGACAATTCTCGAACGCAACTACTCGACCTCAACATCACTCTTATTCTTTCAACTATGTCGTCTGAGGATTTCGAGCCAAAGCCTATTCGGAGAACAAGTAGCGGCAACATCATCGTCTACTATCCAGAGACACATGAACTCGAGAAAATCAAGTTCAACGATGAGAAAGGTAGATCATTCGTATCTCCCAAAAAGGCATTATCGCATACTCACTCTCTCCAGCGCAGAACCTGACATGGCGATGCAAAGCTCCGAAGGTTCGAAGCCGAGCGAGGATCTATGCACGCGAGAAGGAGAACAACAGTCTCCTGCTTGCCTCAATCAAGCTCAGTAACCTTGGCTGGCAAACTTCTATACAGCGCATGTGCGGAAAGTGCAACGACATATATACTCCTAAGGCAGTGGCAGCAAGAGCGGCATAACCCCAATGCGGGACACGCTTGTTCTTGGACAGATGCACAGGAGGGCCAGAGTCGAGTAGAGCGGAATGGGTGGCTTTTTAAGGCGCGAAAGCTGCAAAGTAGCGGCCGCAGGGGATCGCCCCAATCAGATGGGGGTCTGTCGTATATCATGATTGGTCCCGAATAGTCGTCCACATTGAGAAAACGAATGTACATATCTTCAGTGAGCCTGCGTTGACACCGAGAAGAGATCACAAGAGGTGGAGACCCAAGACCAATTCTGAAGGCTAGATTCAGAGCTTCAGCATAATGACTGAAGACAAACGGTAGGAATGTGGTGAAACATGGGATAATCGTTTGTGCTTACGCAAAAGACGGAATGCCGCCCTCTTCAGTCGAGTACCCTCCATCATTGAATGCGGGTTTTTCTTCTGGCATTGAAATTGGCTCCGACTGCTTCATCACTGAACGGCTGACAGCAAGCCAGGATTTGATATACATTTATATTGACAATACTGAATTTGCACAATGCTGGGTCCGAGGTCTGCAGTCACAAAAGAATGTTCCACAATGTTGGTTAGTCAGCAGACAAGCCACTCAATGCCTCAGCCTTCTGGCGGATTCGACAACAATCAACAACCCCCAAGCTCCATCATCAATATACTCCTCAACGTTTTGTAGGCTGCTGATGCGGTAGTGCAATGCCTGGGGTGCTCGAGACTCCTGGCCAAATCGCTCTAAGAACCTGATGACGTGCGTCTCGCCAGGAATTCCCCTCTCCTCCCCACATTGATGTCAGCCCCAACATTGGGCCCACTGTCCTAGTCTGCCAATGGGCGGTAAAGACCCTCCCGCTTTTGAACAAATTTGACGACTGAATTGCGAAACCTGTCACGTTGCCCTTCGTCTGACCTGCCTATTTCCTTACACACAAAGGCTTTCACCATGAAAGTCCGCCCCTCGTCCCCACAATCCCTCAAAGACTTCTCCCTCCTATCCTTCGACTGCTTCGGCACACTGGTCGACTGGCGCTCCGGCATCTACGCCCACCTCACAGCCCTCCACCCCCGCCTGCCCGCTTCATCCCCACTCAAAGACAACCGCGAAGCCCTCATCGACGCCTTCAACGACGAGGAAGTTGCCCTCTGCACGTCCCGCCCGGGCCTGCTCTACCCAACCCTCCTCTCAGATGCATACAAAAATCTCTGCTCCAAGCTCTCCCTTCCCACTCCATCGGAAGCCGAGACGAACGCTCTGGGCAACAGCGTGGGCGACTGGCCCCCGTTTCCGGATACGGTGCAAGCACTGAACCGGTTGAAGAAGCACTACAGGCTCGTTATCTTGTCGAATGTGGATAATGCGTCCTTCGATAAGGTACTAGCGGGGCCGTTGAAGGAGGTGGCGTTCGATGCCGTGTACACGGCCCAGGATATTGGGACATACAAGCCTGATCACAATAATTTCAACTACTTGTTTGAGCATGTGAAGGAGAGCTTTGGTGTGGAGAGACAGCAGGTGTTGCATACGGGTCATGGGTTAAAGGCTGATCATGTGCCTGCGAAAGAGATGGGATTCACGAGTGCGTGGATCGCGAGGGGGGATGCTGCGGGTGGTGAGGGGACGGAGGTGGAGGCAACGAAGGGGAAGGTGGAATTCACGTGGCAGTTCGAGACGATGGGAGAAATGGCTGACGCTGCGGATGAGAGCTTTGGAGGGAAATGAGTTGATGACTCTTTGACTTGAGTGACAACTGGTCACAGAAGATAGTGCCAGCTAGGGTATGTGAATAAGGGCTCAGCCAAAAATCAGTGAATCCATGTATCTGAAGGATTCGTGTCCTTCTGCGTTATAGTGATTGAACCATCTCATGTGTCCGTGAATCCTGAATGGCGAGATGCTTTGTTCATTCTAGAGCAATGGAAGGCGTTGCATATCAGCGAAGACGTGGCACTGCAGGAGATTGCGTCCATCATGTCACTGCACGCTGCGCCACTGTCTTTCGTAACCATCTCAAGGATCCAGCGCCATTGTCTAAGCTACACATACGCAGCTCGATCAAGTCGTGGGGCTCCTGAAGATCTCACCAAGGGAACGGATAGAATTGAAAAGCACATTCGTATGCAAGCCTATTGCCCATACCCGTCAGGAGCACGGAACGTTTCAGCGCAGGCTGTATCATCGCATGCTTGAAATACCATAGTGCTTTTTGGATGGTTGCATAGTCAACATGTCCCACTTCATGGGTGCAGGCATGGCTGAGGTTGATTTTGTTTCTTTGCCCGTACAACCGCATTGCTGTCTTCTGCGACTGTTTCGAGCCATCAACGCTGCAGTTTCAATCATACGAAACCAATGGCATGAAGACTCTTTACTACTAGTCA
This sequence comes from Ramalina peruviana, assembly GCA_001956345.1. NCBI lineage: Eukaryota > Fungi > Ascomycota > Lecanoromycetes > Lecanorales > Ramalinaceae > Ramalina > Ramalina peruviana. Next base: position 23,580 of record MSTJ01000049.1, read on the forward strand.
GACATGTAAACAAATTAAACCGAATGCGCAACATAGACGTGGCTGGCAAGCAGACTTCCATGAATGCCAAGAACAAAAAATTGATGTTTATATACCAAAATAAGTCGTATATTTCCGCACATGTGGTAGCCCAACTCCTCTGACCACCAATGACCGGCCTCTGCCCCCCCTTCCCCCAACAGGGGCTGGTCAAAGTGGTTAAGGGTTGCGGAGTTCTTCACCGTTGAGGTAACCCCTTACGACAAGGGCTGGACCAAGTCGAGGTCGCTGAGTTCAAATCTCCCTCGAGCAATCCACCTGGGGCCACATACGAAAGGGTTAACCATTCCCGAAGGTAACCTCCTCTCCCCCCGGCGGAGAGGGGCTTACCTTTTGCCCTCATTTGATGATTTTTTACCCATGTTTTGATGGGGTTTTGAGCGAGCTGGAGGGGGTTCAAATTCTTGTTGTTGTCGTGTTGGTGTTGAGGTGAGGGAGTCACGTGGTCAGAGCGAGATTATACTTGGCCCAGTAATAATCTTGTCCAGCCCAGCCCATCCCATCATCAAGCAGCGTTCAACGGCAGCCATTAGGCAGCCAGTGCCCACCACAAAGCACGTACACAGCTTGCTGCATTGGGACTTAACAGAAGACTCACAAAGACCCTCCACGACGTTCCAATTCAACTTTGAGCTGGTGTGCAAAACACATCTGCGCTGGCACCTTTTGGTACATGGCTCATAGCTCATACGAAAACCCATAAGAATTGGGCAACTTCGACATTCGATCACTTCTGCATCAAAGGAAAAGACGACACCGAAGCAAAGCACTTTCAAGACTTGTGCATGATCTCAACTTTTCACACTCACCTTGGTCCCTCAGTCCCCAACAACACAACCACACTATCCTCACCCAACTCAGGCCTCGTTCGATCTTCTGTCGACCTCATCACCTTTAACAAAGCAGCCAACGTGCCCGAACTACACGGTCCCGTCCTCACCCTCATCTTCCCCAACACCTTCAACGCGTCCCTAGCCTCCTTATCCGTGACCGTGACACTAGCATCGATACCATCTCGAAGATGCGGCCACGCCAGGTAACTAACCGTTCCGCAGTTCATCCCGCACATCTCGGTATCAGCCGTCTTCACCGTGAGCCGCTCACCAGCCTTTAGACTATGGTGGAGACACGCTGCAGTATCCGGTTCAACGGCGATAATTTTGGGTGGTGGGGCCGCAGCCGCAGCCGATGAAGCCTCGGATGTCGAGGGGGTTTTGTAATGCGCGACGACGGCATGAGCGAGCGATCCCACGCCAACGGGGACGATGATGTGGGTGGGACGGGCGTGGGCGCCGTGGGTGGCGGAGGCGATTTGGGAGTCGATTTCGACGAGCATGGTGGAGTAGCCGTCGACGACCCACTACGGCACATATCACCCTCCGGCCACGGTCCATGAGAGGAGAGCGAGAGTAGAGACAACAATTGGCAAGGGGCATCACACATCCCGCAAAACCGCAGAAAGCCCGGCAGACGCGCACTCAAACCCTGGAAAACCCGAACAGACGCACAAGCGCAGAACAACGGGCCCATCAACCGAGCAGACGAAAAAAAGGCGCAAAGACTCACCTGCGGCACCTCCGTATACCCCTCCCACGCATCATCCTGAATTAACAACCCCTTCTCCCCCAAGGATCCACCTCCCTCCTCCTCAGCACCCCTCTTCGCAGCCCTAACAGCACCATCATAATCCGCCCCCCCCCCTTCCTCCATCACCACCACCTCCGCGCCCTCCCCCCTTATCAACCCCCTCGTCTTCTCAACCATATTTGCGGGGACATATATCGTAGCCTTCATATCCAACAACGCCGCCATCCGCGCCACCGCACGCCCGAAATTGCCGTCCGTGGCCGCGTGGAAGCGGATATGCGCTCTCGAGGCAGATACAGCGGCTTGGAGAGCCGGCAGCGACGTCACCGCCCCATCGAGGGAGAGATACGAAACCAGCGCGCGGAAAGACGCATAGCTGGCCCCCAAGATCTTGAACGCGGGGAGCCCGAACCGGAGGGATTCGTCCTTTAGGAAGAGGTGCGCGGGAAGGGGTGGGTGCGTTGCAGGGAGCGACGAGGAGCCGGTGTCTATGGTGGTGGAGGAGGGGGCGCAGATGCCAGACAAAGGAGAGGTGGTGGGAAGTGGAGTCAACGGCGTGGTTGCGTAAGAGGGCAGGGAGCGATGGAGCGCGAGGATCGAGGGGGATGGGTTGTAGGCGTGCGGGGAGAGGTAGGTGCAGGCGGTGGGGTTGTGGTAGGTGCTGCTGCTGCTGCTGCTGCTGGTTGCCATCGTGAGGTCTGCCTTTGATGTTCTTCAAGGAGGAAGGGGAAGAAGATGTGTCTGGGTTGATTCGATAGCTACATCAAGGCTTGACAAGACATTGCAATGCCTTCCAAAGAAGTTAACAGACGTCGTTCAGCGCATCTGCTTAACCTTGCAGCCGCGCACGGTTCCTTCGGAAGCCTCGGGCGGCGCATCCTTTGCCGGAAGTCTCATGCAGGAAGGGCTGACCGAGGGGAACTACTCTAGTGTGGGCTTCATATCCCAGACGGTGAATAGATGCACACCCATTGATTCAAGGTAGATATATACCTAGTCTGCAAAAAGACGCCCCAAATGTTTTCCCCGTCCCCGTCCCATCACATCAAGTGAAACCAAAAAGTATAGCTCGAGCCATGATCCCTTTCTAAACCAAGTAGCTCGCTTCTTGCAAAAAAATGTTGATGATGCCAGATGATGATGACGATGCTCATGCTAAAATTAAGGAATTGTCCTGCTCAAAAACAAAAAAAAACAGACGTCCCGGTTCGCCTCCTCTTTTTCATCAATCACCATCCTTCCCACCCCCCTTCCATGGGGAATGTACAGGAAAAGGTGAAAACGTCTCAATGTGCTCGATCACTTACACTCCCTCTCATCCCTTTACCCAATCCCCCACATTTGCCCAACCCCTATTTCCCTTTTCAGAAAGAAGGGGGTGCCATGACCCACTCCCCCCCACGCTTGATGTACTTATCCAGCATCAAGCCGATATCCGCAAAGACGAAGCGGCAGATGTAGAACCCGAAGAAGTCGGCCGCGTGGCGGGTGCAGAATTCCAAGCCGACCTGCGCGGGGGAGGAATGCTTGAGCCCGGGATCCTCGACCTGGCGGGCGATTTGATCTGTGTGCATTCACCATCTCTGATTAGCATGTGACGAAGGGGAGTGAAAGGGAGATGGGGATGGAGGGAGGTGAAAAAGGCATGCATACCCAGTATCTGCGCAGCATCGCACAGCCTCGCCAGGGCGCCCATGTAGCTCGGGTTGGGACCCATGCACTGCACCTGACTGAGATCGCGTTTCGGGAACCGTGGATTCTGGGCCGTGGTCATTGGCAAGGAGGGCATGGTGGGGGCTTCCTTGCTGCTGCTGCTCGCGTCGCCGCCGCTGCGGGCTACGCTGGCAGGGGTTGCGCCTGCGCCTAAGGATTTCGTGCTACGCAGCTTGCGCCATGATTTCAGGTAGGATTTGTTGCTGCTGGTCGCGCTTGGGGTGGGGTTCGCGTCGGTGTTGGAGGCACCGTCAATGTCGGTGGTGGGGGCGTTCTTGAAAGTTCCAGCGGCCCCTTGCACACCGACTTCGCTGCCGAGTTTCTTGGAGAGATTGGCCTGCGCTCGATCCATGACGGTTTCCAAGAACTGCATCTCTTCGAGAACAGCATCGGCGTTGAGGGTGTCGACTTTGCCTAGTTTGAGGAGGGCTGCGGTAAGGAGGTCGCAGGTCGAGACCTTTTCTTCGACGTTCTTGAGTTTGAGATTCTTCACTCGCCAGATATCGCGGGGAACGAATAATTTGGTGGTGATGTAGCCGCCACGAGGGTGAGCGATGGTCTGGTATATAGCTCGGAGGAACCAGAAGGGGCGGAGGAGCGAGGATTCAGGGCAAGGTTCGAGAGGGAGGGGAGCATTCGCAGCCAAGGGATTGGGCTGGCCTGGGTGAGTAGGCGAATGGATGTCACAATCGAAGAGGTAGATGCCTGCGCTAAGTTGGCCCTTGGGTAGGAAATTGGTTTCCGCAGGAGTTGGCAAAACGGGCACGGCAGGAGATGGGACTTGCGGTATCCTTGTCGCCGATCCAATGCTGCTCAACGAAGTATTCGGGGAGGCTTCTTGGTTGTCGCCACCAGCGGTGAAGCTCTTGCTTCTTAAGCTGGACGAAGAGAAGTTCTTTCGCAATCCTGTGGTCCCTCTGGACTGGAGCCGAGCAGGGGAGCTGGGAGTTGAGGTTGCTAAGGTGTCACTGTCTGCTGAGGTCACCTTTGTGATAGCAGAAGCAGTCGCTGACAGTGGATCGCCAGCATCTGAGCCCATCAGTGGAAACGATCCCTTGCGGCTTGACCCTAGAGTCGCTGACGTTGGAAAGAACTCCTTGAGGGCGGGACTATGAAGAGCCGGTATCGAATCTTCAGTCCCGTAGGGATCCTTACTGTAGGCTGACAGTGGGGGATCTAGCGGCGCTTGTAGCAACGGCGCCACCGCAGGAGCTGGCTGGGTCTTCGGAGCTTGGGCAAGAGGCCCATACGGACTGGTGTTTGTCTCAATCTTGAGCTGCTTGGCTTTCATACCAGAAAGTCGACGCTCCCGTACACCCGGACTGGTGCCTCGTGAAGAAAATCCAGTAGATCTAGGGATCGGAGCATTCGTCGAAGTGTCCGAGCCAGATCCAGGGGGTGCAGGAGGCGGGGGTAGAGCGCTTGAGGGTGGCGGATGTAACGGAGGTGGTACAGACTTCTCATTCACCTGCGCGGAGAGTGAAGGCAGGTTGGCTACCTCGGCGACAGCAGGCAAAGAGGCCGACATTGGGCTGGATCCGATTGAACCCCATGTTCGACCAGAGAAGCCGCTGGAGTCAGACTGTCGAGGGAGTGCCGATTTGGTCTGGGTGCTGTACTCGGTGTCGTCCAGCACGAAGTCGCGGGTCCACTCCTCTAACATCCTTTCTTCTTCGTCTCCCTCGTCATCCCCGTATTCATCCAAGCTATTTCTCGGGGGAACAAGGCTCTGCTGCTGTAGTCTTTCCGTACTCCTTGCCCTTGAGATTGCTGCCTGCCTTTCCGCCTCGCGCGCATTGTCTCTAGCCAGCTCTACGTTGCGTCTGATATTCGAGAGAGAATGAAGTGGATCGGTTTGATATTGAGGATCGTCCATAGCTTCGATCTCATCATCTTCCTCATCATCTGGCTCGAACCCGTCATCATAAGCCGTCTCGATGGCAGCATCGAGAGCTGCATTGAAATCAGCCTCGGTGGCACCACTAGCAGATCGAATGCGTTTCCGCCGCAAGCCAAACGAAGACCTGCGGGAATGGACGGAGGCTGCAGACGATCCACTAGACTCGTTGATCGTATTCAACCAGGACGTGTGCTGGTCGTTGGTTTCCTTGACCGGCTCAAAGTCCTCCTCTACTTCATGTCTTGGTGCAGGATCCGGGGAAAGAGGTCGTCGTGGAGAAAGCGGAGGCGGCATATCCTCTTCGTACAGGGGCGTCTGAAGATGCATTGAAGTTTCAGTTGTTCGTCTGGGCTCGGTCGCATAATTCTGGTATGGATTCCCTTCGGATCTGTACACGGTCGAATGAAGCGATTGTCGTCTGGGTGGGATGTAAGGGGGCGATTCGACAATTTGCCTATATCTCATCGATCCATAGCCCGAGTCATGGCCAACAGGGCCAGCGCTCAGTGCTTGTGCGCCTCCATCATCGTCCTCGTCCGTGACGACAGTAAGTTCCGACTGAGCAGAGTCTCTCTCGGGGGGACGCGGAGGTAAGGCTTTGTTATCCGAAGAGGTATAAGATTGTTCGCTGCTCTGGAGCTCGAGAATGCGATTCTTGTAGGTATTACGCTGTGATGATTAGCCACCGGCCTCATCCAAAGACCATGCGCTTTCGAGACTCACAACAGCCTCTAGCTTCCTCCTGTCATCCTCGCCCGAACTCCGCACCATGACCTGCCGAAGTAGGTGGCAAGCATCCCCATATGCAAGAATGGCCCCCTCCACATTCTGCTTTCCGTCCAAGACCACAGCATGGTTTGCCTTGGACAAGGCCTTGGAAAGCAGGGCCTTTTGTGACGGTGCTCTTCGCCTATGAGTCCGATGCGGCCGGTCTCGATGATCCGAAGCCGAACTCTCTCCCTCCGTTGTACCCGCGCTCTTTGCCGAATTGGCACGATTGCGGTATTGCGCACTCTGCCGTCGATCTCCTTGCTTCCCAAATGTAGAGGCCCTGGGTGAGTAGAGGGATTCCGGTACTTTGCTCAATGGTCGATCTGGGGGCTGGTCTGAAGCAGGACTTGCTCTAGATGACGCACCGGTGGAGGAGATTCGTTTTCCCTTGGAAGGCGGCCGGTTGGGAGATGCGTTTGACCATCTGTCGCCAAAATAATCTTGTTCGCTCGTGATGTTTGTGGAGGGGGAGCGCAACTCTGCAGTCGCTGGCGTGCGCGCCGAATTGGTGGAGGGTGAATTCTCGGCATCAACAGCCTGGGAGAGAGAAGTGAGGGTGACTAAGGGAGGCAGGGTAGGCGCTGGATGAGGAGGCAGGGGCGAGATGAGAGGCTGCTGGAAAGGTCGTTGTGTGGGAGGAGATCTTGGTCGCTTGTTCGAAGTTGATGTTGGAGAGGGAGCTGGCTGGTTGCCGAAGCCAGTGAAGGACCCGAGAGAGCCAGACAGGCGTTTGGAAAAGCTGGTCTTTGTACGATAATTCTCAGAAGACCTTCGACTCGAGCCTGTGGACTGCGACCAACGGTTCAAGTTCGTGTTAGCTTCAGCATGGCCGTGACGGCTATCAGGTCTCAGGTAAAACGCGCTCGACCTTCTCGTAGATTCTGGAGAGAGTCTCTCGGGATTTGGCGACGGGTTTCGCGTGGTGAAATTCATTGGAAGGGGTTCGTTTGGACTCTTGGCGCGAAGGCCTGTGACTGTGGGTCGAGAGCTGATGGCATTGTTCGACGCTCTCTGAACCGTCACGACGGAGCCCGAAGAGGCGGAGGTAGGGCGTGAGCCTTGTCGCTGACTGGGCGGTGGCTTAGCTAACATTGAAGTCATATCGATAAAGAAGCCGTTAAGGTATCATGCAATGCAAGGCGGGAGCGTTGACGGATTTAGCGACCGTTACGATAAGACCCCTGATGTATGCATGGAGGCCGTTGGATTATCGTGCTGATCAACGGCGACGAGAACACCGCCTGCTTATATTTTCCCCTTGCTTGAAAGCTCCTCCACCGTTTCACTGCCTGGACCCTTTCGCCCGCCTCTTCTTAGCCCTTCCATGCCGCCATCATTGCTGAGAATCCCAACGTCAGGGGGTGGAATCGGTTGGAGACGTTCCTGCAAGGCGCAACGTGTTTGATCTTTTTCTGGCGACTCTGGCAGAGAAGGAGCAGATTCCCATGCAGGAGATGTGCCGAAGACGAAGATAGGAGGCTTGTCGTCAGGTACCACTTCTGGACAAGGGTGGAGAAGCCGAGAGGGGGCACTCGATTATCCAGTCAATCAAGGTCTCATATGATCAGAGAGCAGGAGAGGCTGATCAAAGGAGGGTAAAGGAAGTTGTATGCTCTTTCGACATTCCTTTTATGCAAGCAATTGCGCCGGCGCCGCGCTGTGATGATGTGCAGGTTCGTCGCGCGGGATCGTTAGGGGTCTGAGTCAGCCAACAGGTCCAGGAGGCGGCGCGGTGCGACCCTGGGAATGGTGAACAGTCAGAGGGGGCTGACGAGCTGATCAGGATCACGAGGGTATCATAATCAGATTGATGTTCTTGAGGAAGAGGAAATAAATCCTTTTGGACCGTGCCTCCCCAGATCTCCCTCTTCAAGCCCCCCCCTTGCCCCCTTTTAGGTCGCTACTACGTAGTCGCGGGTATTTTCTTAGCGCAAACTTTGGGACACTCTACTCCTGAAGAGCTGAGAGTTTTAGTGCACATTCACACCTACTCTACGTTGCACTATTTACCATGTGATGTAACGCTGTGCATCGTCATGCCTCGTGGCGCTGCTCATGACCTGCAGTCATCTAATGCTTTTCTCCCGCTTAGGTCGCGGCAGTCGGCTTCTACTAATTAATTTCAATATGTTGCAAATTACCAACATGCAATGAAATGTGAAAACCCGTGATAGAAATTTTGAGATGCTTATACCGAGATAGCGGGTGCAGTAGACGTGCATCTTTGATGATATTCATCGTCATCAGGTCTTCGTGTCGCCTCCGAGCTCGACCCCATGATCAATCCAGAAGCTTTCGACGCCTGGAACTAGTATATGGCATCCACTTCTTCCACTGATGTCATAGCACACAAAGCGACAACCAGTGTGCCTCGATTACCAAAATGTCCAAACTTTGACATGTCATCATAATTTGGCCGAAGAGATGCCATTTAAAATCAAAACATGTTCTCTCAATGATTCTATTTGCGACCTTCAGCCTCAAAGATGACACTGAGCACCAATCCAAGCCCTGATAATCCAACCCCAAACCATAATGCACCACGTTACCCGAGCAGCTTGTCCGACTGAGTTATCCCACCGTGGTTGATGTTTGTTTCAATGGTACCAGCAAAGCCAAGACCAAGCGATATGCTGTAATTAACAACCGTCATGGCTATGCTTGCACCCATACCTTGGTAACGTTGCGGTATTACATTCGAGAAAATGATTATGGCGGCAGTCAAAGAACTGTCCAAACCGACAACAATAAAAATGACACTAAAGACAAAGAACGTCCAGCAGATCGAGTCTGGTGGTCGCGCAGCTGCGAGAATGATACCAAGGAGATATGTAATTTGCCCAACGATTATGATCAACGAGGCAGAGACCTTACCCAGAAGCTTGCCAACAGCCAGCGCTGAGAACAATCCGATGGGGATGACAGGAGTGAACCACGCTGCGACTTGAACCGGAGACTGCCCCCCAATGTTGAGCGCGACTTGTGTGAGGTAGAAGAGCTAGACGAGTCATTATCTTAGGCACTTGCCCGGAATCAGAGGTGGGTACGTACCCAAATACCGAAAGTCCCCCACCCTGTTGCCGTGCACCCGAAGACAAAGGCGATATCAGAATTGAATGCAGCGAGCGGCAGGATTGGTGATTGAGCCCAGAAAACCTCGATCCAACAAAACAAGACAGCAAATGGAACACTCAAGATGAGGCAAACGTAAACGTAGGGTTGTTGCCAACCAACGACTACGGCATGGTTCCATGCAAAATTGAATAAGACCTACGTCGCAACACCAGACAGCATCCCAGGGATATCGAGAGCTTTGATTCTCTCACGGACGGATGTATCCTGGTCCGCCCGTATCTCATTGGCTTGCACAGGGCAAGGAGGAAATGTCCAAGCAGCAAAGACGGCTAGACTAGCCAAAGCAACGGCCTGACTCCAAAAAATCCACGGCCACCAAGCCATAGCAAAAAGAGTCCCAAACAACTGTCCCACAATCTGAGTAGGAGACAAGGTCAGCATCGCCTGGTACCGTGAGCGGGCTCCGAAACATCGATGAGACTAAAGGACACAGCTCTGCACATCACTCACAGCGTCAAAAGGTGCCGTCCCACCAAACCATGCAAGGGATATGTTCTTGCGTGGTCCAGGCGAGAAAGATTTGCCCATGATAGCAAGTGCATTGGGTATGGTCAGCGCAGGACCAATACCCTGGAAGACACAAGAGAAAACAAAGAGAACATGAGAAGAGAAGACTGAGGCTCCGCCCAGCAAGGACCATAGGGAGAGCCAACTCAGTCCAATGACGAACACCCTCTTGTCGCCAAACCTTGGTGGAAGCCAAAGTCAGTATCGCCTTGTAGATACGGAATAGCCGAGACATAAATTGAGTTGAAACGCCCCCCCCCTCCTGAGGTATACCTACTCATCTCCCAAGCGTCCACCGATGAGGATGAATGTGCCTACAGTAAGGCTGTACCCAGCGATGAGCTACGAAAGTTGGCCCTGATTGGTGATGCCAAAGGATTCTCCAATCACCCCTACAGAAACCAGGGTGTTTTGTAACCCCACTTGGTTGGTGAACATTGCCATACAGAGTGTGCCTATGAACAATATCTGCCGAGGAGTTGAGAGGTCATCGGCGGCATAAATAAGGACGTCTTCATCCTTCTCCGAGCGCTTGGCCTACACATCGGACGCTGTGGACGCCGTGTCGATATTGCTATTCTCTCGTGAGGAAGCCATGGCTGCCAGCGATGAACACACATTGAGTCTCGTCCCTCAACCGTTCGTCGTATGAAGTGGACGAAAGCTACGTCTGGTCAAATTTGTGGTCTAGGACGCTAGACCAACCCTTGCATGCCCTTCATGCTACCCGAGCCGGCCCTTTAGAAAGGCCTTCCCGATTTGTTCGCATATTGGGACATCTCCTCATACAAAGCTGTTACAAGTTCTTGATACCTGCTGCGTTGGTGTATTGGAACAGCTAGTATCCTGACAGTAGTGATGACATCATCGACACTGTTCAAGTTGCTGGGATGCTCAAACGGGTTTTGTGCACACGTACTGACTTGCTCACGGGCTGGAGGTCAAATGAATTGCGTCAAGTTCCCATGCTTGGACTTACATAACACGAGATCTCAATCCGAATAATTTACTACTCTCAAATATTGTTATATCCACGTTCTTGGCTATGGGTCGATCATCCTCGACCTCTATCACAGTCCACCGCTATGGGTCGATCATCCTAGACCTCTATCACAGTCCACCGCCACGTCTAGATTTACTGTCAGAAGCCTCGACCAGCTTTGGAGAACGATACCAAGCTAAAAAGCCCATATATCGCAGAACACTCCAAGCCAGGTCGGACGTCTTGGGGCACAGCTTGGCGCGCCGGCCCCGCGTCCATTTCGCCCATCGGCAAAGCCAGAGTATGAATCTGAGATGTTGCTCGATATCTTTCTTTGGGTTTGGGACTATATGTCGCTCCACGTAATTGTAATACTGTCGTAAGATTACCATGATGCAGACTTCCAGAGCTAGGAGTAAGAGCACGTGTGCCAGATGGAGAGCGATGAGGCAGCGAGCCGCAAAGCCAATGACGACAATGGCCAGGCAGATGATATCGATACTGCTGCTTGTCCTCGTCATGCTCTGCGTTGTGTCGAACAAAAGGAGGTCTGTAGTCGGATGTTGAGCATTCCAGAAGATGGCCATGCACCATATGGACCAAAATAGGACCAAGGGCTTGACCTTGTAGAAAGGTTTCCCGTTGCTGAAAGGATAAACGATTTCGGTAATCGCGGGCACAACCATGTTGAGAACGTTCAAATCCATGCTGATATGAGAATCTGTGCTTGACAGGGGCATTGATGAAAGTGAGGACTGTTGCAGAGTGAGACCCTTATAAAAGTCACGACACACGGCATGATCAGCCGAACAATAACATTGACATACGAGCAATGACATTGAATACATTATTCGCGTCGCAGCATTGAGCATACGCTTGAACAATGGGCTTGTCCACCAATCGTGGATTAGCATTGAGGAGCGATGACACGAGGTGAGCAAATCAGAGCAACGCGAAAACCGCAAGACGGGTAGGAGGCAAGTAACACTCAATTCACTGAAGCAGTGTCTGCTATATCTCAATTGGAACAACGTGTTGGACTCTAAGCTACTATGCGCAATCTATTTCCAACGCGATATAACGCTCGACAGGCTTAAGCTTCAGCCTTTCATAAATCTCCACGACCAAATAGTTTACTGGGGGGGATAGCTCCAAAAGCTCCTCTTGCGCCCAGGCTCCACCATCAAGAATGGCACATGATTCATCGACATCTCTCTTCTCATACTTACCACCAGAGCGTTCCTTCTTGTCTTTCATCTCCCTCATCAGGGCTCGTGCGAGGACTTGTGCCAAAGTTTCCACAACCTCGAGGAAGAAAATGTATACCATTCAGGATGATGAGGCTGCGCGCGGCGACGCCCACCACGATGACAGCGAAGGAAAGAACGTCGACAGCATTCATCCTCGTCTTCATGTTCATCACCACATCGAGGCTCTGGTCGCTGTTGGGTAAAACCGTGATCCAATGCTGCATATTGCACAGGGAGGCAATGGCATGAATCACCGCGAAGGAGGCCACAGTCTGACAATTTCTCAGTAGGTAAGGGTTGTAGAAGGGCCATACGAGGTTCTCGACAGCAAGCAGGACTATCTTGGTTAAAGATTACTCCGACATGTTAGCTTGATCGTATGTGTTTGAAGTGAGGGTGTTAGAAGTGAGGACGATGTGTCATGGAAAGAATGCACATCGCAGGGTATTTCTATCCTGCTCATTGCGATCGAGTGAACAATGGATTTGTCCGACCACATTCCACAGAAATCATAGAGGTCATACGGAGGTGAGCCAATCAATTCTACTGCAATTTGTATGGCTTATGCACGACAACTAATGCTTCAGAGTAAGTTTGGGAGTATGCACAAGCTATGTTGGATTCCCTATCAAGGCGACCCATATTTGATTCCCGACTGACACGATCTACTTCTCAATGGCTCCCACCAATCACTCACCCAATCACCTTTTCGTGCTGGCGACCTTACAAAATCGACTCCTCAGTCGAGCTCATGAACCCCCGGATATCCTCCCTCAATGTCCGCCTCCTGTCTTGACCCACAAACTCAATGTCTTCCAGGAGTCCGCAACCAAATCATCAATCTCCGGGTACCCATTCTCCAACTGCCGACGTACCCATAGCCTAAGTGGCACAACCCGGCAAAGTACCGGGACATCTGCCAGGTGTCTGCCACCGCCACGGTGGTACGGCTTAAACACCTTCAAGTATACTGTGATGGTCACCCATGTGATGAAGGACAGACGCAACAGGAGGTACACGTATGCGAGGTTGAAGAGCATCAAGCAAGATATCGTGTTTCCGACCAGGCAGGCGGTGAGATAGAAGGCCCTGATGCTGCTCATGCTGAGGGCCATGTCCATGTGTTGATGGTCTGTTGGGGTGAGTTCGTTTCCCCGGGACGTGGTGATGGCCCAGATGAGCCAATAGAGGATCAGAGCTCTGGATGCTGTGAAGATTCCTGATGCTGATAGTGGCCACAGGGCCTCTTTCAGAGCGGGCATGGCATTGTGATTTCGTTTGTAGGTTGTGGACATGGTGATTTGGGACGATGGGGTAGGTTTGGTGATTTCTGAAGATGGTGTGGGATTGGAGGAGAGAAGAACGTAAAGCAGAGCTGATACATATATATATCCAAGGATCTCGACACGGTAAGCAGGATACAATGAGTGATGTAGGTGAGTCATTATGCTTTGTTGGGTCTTCGATACCCCGAAATCTCGACACGGTAAGGACGATGTAATGAATAGGTTTGGGGGTTTGCGAAATTAGAGGTTCTCAATTTGATTTGGCTATAGGAATTGCGGTTCTATGTCACCAAGGAATCCTCTTCGCAATCGTAGAGTCACCCCGTTCCCTCATCACATTCGCATAGGTCCTCCGCCTGATCCTGAAGGCCTTCCAAAGCCTCTCGCAGACCATCTTCCCATTCTCTTAACGTAATCTCCAACTCCCGCAAGTTGTCATCGCGTTCCCGCAGACGGTCATCCCAGCTTCGCAGCCTCTCCTCAGACTCTAGTAGATGATTCTCCAGATCGTGCAGATCATCATCCCATCTTTGCAGACGATCCTCCCGTCCTTCTGGCGCCACAGGAACAAGCTGAGGGCTCCGCTTTGTTTTTGGTTTCAGGCGTTGGCATATCACTGCCACCGCTTTCATGGTTTCCAGGTAGAAGAGTTGGAGCTGGGTGTGGATTTCGTGTGCTAGTTGGGTAAGCCATTCGATCATTGATAGGGCTTTGCCACGACTCACGACGAAGAGTCGCTTGGCTGTGAACCTCGTGGGCATCGCCACCACAATTGCCTGTAGCAACAACCAGAGACACAGTTTCGGAACCGAGAACGTCATGAAGAGTGCCGTATCGACAAGACTCAGTACTACTGTCATGACGGCTGCCTTAATCCCCAGCATCATATTAAGCGTCGCCAAGGTGCATATCCCCAGGACCAGGTAAAGGTGTGCAAGGAGTATGAATTGCTTGTCCCCGGGTCCGGCGCAGCCGGGTTTGGTGCAGCAGCTGGCAAGAGCTATGTTCCAATTTATGATGATCAGTGGGACGTAGTTGAGGATGAACTGATGCATCGTTTTCGGTATAAGAAGTTCTCTGGTTTTGGCCCAGATGTCTTGGGTGAGCGAGCTTGGCGTCTTGGTTTGTCGGTTTGGGAATGACATGGTGTTGGGCTCTTGGGAAAGGGTGCGAATGGTTATGCAGGTAAATCATCCATCAGGAATTGCAGAGTAAATATATGCAGAAATCGGCGAGGTCGGCACAATGGATGAGACAATGGCATTGTGTTATTTTGTTACTGTTCCGGTAGTCCCTTACTTGCTTTGTTCTCACGATCGTGAGCATGCTTGAATGGCTGACGGTAACATTAGATGGCTGATACGCCGGTAAGCCGCTAGAGTCTCCTTAGGATGTTGGAACTTGATGGAGATGCAAGAAAATCTAGGACAAGTGGGGTGGTACGCACCTTCGAAGTCAATATTCAGTTGAAGAAGATTGGGATTAATCTCTTCTCCTTTCTCCGTCACTACATGATATGATTGGTCCAAATACTCCCTTCCTGAGCTTTTTGAGAGACATTGCGACTCTGGAATTCTGCAGCAGGCCAATCGCTCGACGGTCATTGAGTTCGATGTACCAGGCCAAAGATCCAATCACTCAATTCACCCAGATGAGGTAACGTGCTACACCATATCATCCTCATCCTCACCCTCACAGCCAATAACCCAAACCTCACCACAGTCCCATTCCTCTGGACTCTCCTTCACCAACCCATGTACCCATAGCCACCACACTATGCTCGTAGAGCTGAGGATCAAAGCTGTAAGGATATCCATGCCGAGCACCAGCCAGAAGATCCCAGGGTTCGTCACAGGAATACCGATACAGACTGAGAACATCGCAGTCCATAATAAGGAAAGAAGAGGGAATCCTATGATGAACTGGGTTGTTGTGATTGGCCAGACGATGTCCGTGATAGCGGCGAGGTGGTTCTGGGTGAGTGGTTGTTGCATTGTCTGGATGATGGGATAAGGGTTGAGAGGATGGGGTTGGAGGGCGGGTTCCTGCCACTTGTGAGCCATATATCGGGGTTTGTGGGGTTGGAAAGAACAAAAGAGATAATGGCATTATCATTGCTCGTTGATATCTCGAAACAATGAGCGTCTGGGGAGAAAGATGGGAGCTGATTAGGGGCACTTACGTATCAGAAGGCGAGAAACGGAGATGAAGAAATTGTAGGGATTATGTACGGAACTTTGTACGACGTCTCGCGTATCAATTATCACGACGATTGTGTCCGTCTTTCTCATTCTCGTAAGAATGACTTATAAGACAGAGTAATACCACCAAGTATCTGATCAGCAATCAAACGATGTCCTCCCTGCTCAGCCACACATACTTTCGTGTTTACCTATATATATCGGTCCTTCAACGTCTCGGCATACCGCCTCCATCATCTCTATCATTTTCGGTCATAGGTCTTCGAGCTTAGCAGAGCTTTGTAATCGATCAAGCTGTGCATGGGGTAGCTGATTGTGTGCACGGGGTAGCCCACTCGGCGATTCCATCATTCTTCCCGCAGCGGCAGGCCACTGTGAAAGCCAGGAACATCATCCCTGAGAGTGCGATCATCCAGAGTATGAAAGTGGTTATGATGGAGCCCCCAATCGCATTCGAAATGATAGGTTCAATCGAGCGGTGAATCTTCTTGGTGACCCGTTCCAGGGAGAGCAGGGTCCACTTATGTAGGCCCCGATAGCGAGAGATCAATTCAGATATGATCAGCGCTAGGATTATGAGCAAGCAAAAAAGGCAAAAAAGGACATGATCCAGCTTCGAGGATGACCATGGGAAGAAGATGTCGATGAAGAGAAGAAGGTGTTCTGCATGGAGTTTTAGAGTCCTTTCGGTTGGTTGTTGATGGGTCGAAGATCGAGACATTCTGGTCTGTTGCTGATGGGTCGATTGGTAGCTCAAATATATGAAAAGTTCCTTGTAGATGTGGATATTCAGGGAAAGAGGACCGTGTGAAGTTCCTGGTAGATCTACGTAATCTGGGAAAGAGTATCATGTAGCGGAAGGCGCAACAGACACGTATGCCCAAGTAGCTCGTCATATAGCCAAGCGAAAAAAGGCTTTGTTGTTTGAGTCTTACAACTCGGACATCCGCGTCGTAGTCGGTCAACTGGACAATGGCATCGTCACGATTTCTTTATGTCCTAGTCGTCTATGTTATGATCGACTCGTTCGAACAATGCGCTTTGCTTGGATCTCCCCAGATGTCCCTGGTGCTCGCATCGGTCAACATGGATTGACAATGAGATGAACAGAGCGTCGATCGCACTGCGAGATACTGAAACATCATCATGTGCACAATTTCTATGCTTTCAAACATTTCGACTATCACGAGAATAGCATCGGTTCTTCCTATTCTCGTAGCGTCTGCTCATCGTTCGCCAGACGATTTGCAATTTCCTTCCATGCTCACCCATGGTTACGGATCCTCCGACGTCTTGGCATATTTCCTCCATCATCTCGGATAGTCCCAGATGTAGCTTCAGCATGATAGCACAGTCTCACGCTGCGAATGGGGTAGCGAACGTGGTGACGCGCATAATAGCCGCACACACTGCAGTAATCGTCTTCATCAATCCCCTCCCAAGCTTCAGCGTCGTGTCAGAGTACCAAGCTAAGAACGAGGTAACCTTCTCGTGGGTGACCCCCGTGACTGAGTTGTCAGACTTTCTTCCAAACAGCTTGAGTATATGAAACAAAGCTTCGTCCAAATCCGCCAGGATGTAGAGGCAAGAGAAGAGCGTCAGATTCCATACCAGGAGTAGGAGGGCCGTTATTGCGCTCAAAAACTCGGCGGCGTGGAGGAATTTAACCAAGGTATGTCCAGTGGTCTCATATGAATGAAGATAGTAGTCGTCATATGGATATGAATGAAGATAGTAGTCGAAATATGGATCATCGAAATCAACGATCCATACTAGCATTAAGAGCAGACCACAGATGATAGTCCATTGGATCAAGAACGTACGCAACGCTGCTCCAGACACGGCCAGAAATCGGGAAGTGAGCGATGGTCCCATCGTGGTTTGTCGCAGATGAGTCGATTGGTAGTTGGAAGTTGTGAAAGGTTTGGTATGGAGAAAGGGAAAGAGAGAACCACTTGATGCAATAGATATATACGCTCAGGCAGCTCGACACAGTAAAGCGCACAATGGCATTGTCGTGCTCATATCTCGGGCATCCGCATCGTATTTGGTCAATTGGACAATGGCACACTGTTCATGTCTCAGTGGTCTGTGTCGTGTTCGATTCGTTCCAACAATGAGCTTTGCTTGGATCAGACCCAGTGCCTGTTGCTGGCATCGGTCAACCTGGATCGAAAATGAGTATTCTGAGCGAGTTTGACAGAGATTTCGCGCCGTATGGAGAAAATGAAGGGAAAAAGTAGACCAATCAAAAAAAAGTCTATTAACAAAAGTAGACCGATCAGAGAAAAATTCATTATCGAATCGATTTGCTTACATTGTGCCATCTTGATTTTCTTCATACGACCACGTTATGAAGTCTGAATTAAAATGATCATCGACAATTTTCTGGAGAAGCTAGGATCAGTGGAATAGATGCTTACATCAATTGGGTTTGGTTGATTGATATCTGCCATGTTGAAACTCCTCATACAATCTGTCTTTACAATTTGATGTCAGCTTCTCTATCTTCAATAGGGTTTAGGCCTCAAACCTCTACCATCGACAACTTCATCTTTCTGACCGTTCCTGCGTTGTTACCGTCGGATGCCTCCTCGATCAGCTTTCCCATCTCATATGCCTTCTGTCCTGGGCTCACATATTCAGAAGGTGGATCAAAAGCCATCCTGATCTGTCCGCTCATGTCAGATATCTTTTGTTCGTTCTCTAACAGTTCAGGCTCACGGAGTCCTTGCCACATCTCTGATCTACGCGACTGCCCCTTTTTCGCCTCACGCGACTCCCCTTTCCGGTCGATCAGCGTGATAAAGGCGACTACTGCTATCGGAAGGATGCTCAAGATCAAGATGGCGAAGATGGTAGGGAGCCAGATCAGGTGGTCATCTTCGTGTATCATCGTTTGCAGCTTTTCGATGAGATTCTGTGGTCCGATCATGGTGTTGTTTTCGAATCGAAAGGCAAGAAAGAATGGCTGTAATAGTGGTTTGAAATGAGGGGAGATGCAGATTGAAGATGAGATGCTGGACGCATTTGTCCTTCAATATGTGGGTGGCTAGACCAAAGGATCAACAAAACATTGTTCCGACATTTGGAGCTAATCTTCTGGACTTACAAAGGCTTTGTTGGGACATCACAATGGTTTGTTCAGCTCGGCCATACGTCTGCCGCCTCAAAGACGCCGAAATAGATAGAGAGTGACTTCGTTAGCGATCGCCAGTCTTGATCGAAAAGGTCCGTTGAGTAAAATTCATCCCAACATTACAAGACGAGGCTTGAACTCATCAAACCTCTCACCATTTGGCCCTCGATTCGTTTGATCACCTCTCTCGAATCATGGATATGTTCAAGATGCTCGAACAAATGAGGGTAGAACAACTCAGCCGCTCGCAATTGCCAGAATCCGAGATCGTCTTCCCACAACTCCCAGATTGGTCGAATTTCCTCAGACTTGGCCTCTTGGATCAAAAACAGAAGATCTACGGCTATGGGGAGAATGCCTTCGCCATAGAGACCGAACGCATCTGGTGCCGCTGGTATAAGCGTTTCCAGCTAGCCATGCAACGTCTCATAGAGCGTAATGTGACTGCTGACTTGACCAAGGAACAAATGCTCGATATCCTCGCGATCATGGAACATATACCGAGCCCGCCCAAACTGATTGGCACAGGAACGGAAGCGTATGAGAATGAGATCTTCAACGATTGGGGGTTGATGGCGATTCTCAAGTGGCGCTGGGACTATGGCATCTCCGCTCATCGCATCTTCTGTTCAATTGCTGAATTTGAGCCAGTGATCTTCCCCGGGACAGAGGACCAGTTCGACGAGGTGAACCTTAATGCGACTGATCCTCAGGAGATGTGCAAGTGGCAGCTCATGTGTATGATTTCCAGGCTTTTGCCCCCTGATCTGCAGGCGAAAGCGCCGACAGTGGCAAAGCCAAGACAGGTCACTGAAGAGATTCAAAGCCCTGTGACAGATATCATGATGGTAGTATCAGATTTCGAGTCTGAAGAGCCGACACTTGCGGCGTCAATACAGCCCACTCGGGAGATGCAGGTTTCGCTGACAGATTGTAGAACGATGTGCCTGGCGTTTAGGCCAAAATGTCATAGGTAGAGCGATATAAAGGACCCGTCCAGGGGAATTAATGAGAGAACATCGAGGACGAATCAAGTTGCGTCATGCAGTAATTGTAAGGCGAACCTGATCAGCTGATGTTTCTTGCTTTCCTCCATCATGTGTTGCCGATTCATCAAGTGTGGAGAGAAAGGTGTGTCACTCCTAGTCTACAAATAGACCGACAATGGGCTATCTCGACACCGTGTACGACATGGAAATTCCAATGCTTGGCTATAACAGAGGAGATCATTGCGAATGAAAAATCCATACCTTCTCATTACACTTCGAACGCGTGACGCCTGAATTCAACCGCAACCAAGCCCTGTCACCAGAATTGCCTTTTCAGGAGGTCCATCGTCGAGCCATGAATACGCTCTACACGGAGAACGCGCGCTCCCATATGTCAAAGCCACTTGTCCCATTCCCCGATCGACCTTCATGCTTTGCTTGCTATCACTACGATCCTGATAATGATGACACCATGGAAGACGCTGCTATCCGTTGTCGAGATGACTGGCTCGAATGGGCCAAGCAAGCGAGGACCAAGATCCAGATGCTAGGTAGAACTGTTCTTACCCTAGCAATCCCAATCCAGACGTTAATCTGTCTGGTCAAACTTTTCAAGGACTATCCATTGGAGCCGGTATACTTCCACATTTACGAAAGCTACCACGATGACGAAGGCCGAAGATCGTCGATTGAATACTATCAAGGCCGTCTCGACGATCGATGGAACCCATGGGCGGCTCATCTTGATAGCCTCCGACAGAGTCTGTCCAGGGTCATTGTCAGGAACCTAAAGTCTGAAAGCAGTGCCGCTAGCGAAAATAATGTCGACATGATTGACCTCGATCGTTTGTCCCTGGAAAACCCAGCGCTTGAGAGGAGGAATCTTGAACGGGCATTGCACATGATCATCGAGTCGGAAACCCAAGGAGCACGAATACAGGCGCAGGCTGATGCGAGGTCCCTGTTGAATACGCTCTTCAGCGCAGATGAAGGCGCGGAATTGCTGGTGGAAATGATGGATAAGGCGGATCTCAATTCATAATACGCACCCTCCAATTTCATGGCCCGCGAAGTCTCGAAGGTGTCATGACCTGATAGCATGAGCATCGCTCAGAATTTGAGTGCCTTTCACACCGATTTCGTCTTCTCCTGCACGTGAAATTGGCTTTGTCTCCAAAAGCTGTGAGTATTGCCAGTGTATTCCGGGCTTCCGATCATAACATTGTCATTTCATCCTCAGCCCTTACTTCGTGCCACCTTGTGCTCTTAAAGAAAATGTCAGCGATTATCAAAGGCTTGTCATATCATGTCAGTTCTTTCGGCTTTTCGCTGTCGGTTGGAGGTCCCTTCTTTGCTCTCATTTCTTGCTTCTTGAACATGCCCATAACACTGCCGACCCCACTCGGCGCCGTTTTGACGCCCTCGTATTTGTGCTCCGGTAGCTTCTTTCCAGCCGCAAGGCTGTCGAGCACCCACTCTACACTGACAAACTTTACTCCACATCCTCGAATCCGTTGGATCTCTTTTTCGATCTTGCTCCCCGACAAGCCGCCACCAGCACCACCAGTTCTTCCATTAGGCCTGCCAACGATGACGTGCGTGACGCTTTTCCGAGCAAGGCCGAGCGAGACGCGCCCCCCATTCTCTGCCAATATCTGCTTGAGTCGATGATCGGACACCATCGGGCCAGTAGATCCGTTGATGTAGAATGCTAGATCCTGGAAGACGCCCCTTTTCAACTTCTTCTTCTCTCTTTCCTCCGATGCTTCCGCACCCCCTTCTTCCTCCTCATCCCTCACACCAGGCATCCTTGTCTCCGGAAATTCTCCCTCCTTGTCGATTCTTTCCTTCTCCCGCACCTCCCTTTCTACCTCCGGCCCACTCTGTATCAATATCCCAACGTCCCTCCATCCTTCCTCTCTTAACCCTTTCGCACCCTTTTCCAAACTCCCATTCTCTTTTCGCCCATCCTTTCCGAAATCCGGGTTTCCCGCGCCTACGCTATCGAACATGCGTTTCCCGCCCCCAGCACCAGAGCGAAATTGCGATGCGAGTTTGGCCGTGCGGGATTGGCGCCAGGATGTCGAGCCAGCGAGGCGATTTTCAGCGCGTTGGTGGCCGGTGGAGGAGGAGTTCCAAGGGTCGAAGGTTTTGCGTATGGGGGCCGCGGCGGGGGGAATGGTTGGGTGAGGGGAAGGCATTGTGGATGGGTTTATTTCTTGCCGCTTTATGTCGGAAGTAGAAAGGAGGGGCGACTCCGAGGCGGTGTCTGTAACAGTACTGGCGGTCGTGATGACGGAGATGAGTGCGGGCAAGTTGAAGGGAAGAAAGGAAGACGTCAATGATCGCTTAGCGCGTTAGAAAACGCCAGGTCACGTGATAGGAAGTGACGATGCTTCTAAAACACAACTTTGCTTCAGTCTTCATCTTCATGGGGAAGTAGCAAACATACTTGGACCCAATTTAGGCTTCGTGTTCATACAGATCGAATTACTTGGTTGAGTCTCAGATGACTGGAGACGGCCGAACGATATGCGCAATGAAGTTGTAATGGTCTCTGAACTTCTCAGTCCTTGAAAACTACATGTGCCATACTTCTGGTGAAGTCTATGTCTACGTCAGTATACAATCGGTGCTTTTCGAACAAAAACAGTAGCGCTTCGTGTTAGGCATACATTCAACGCCGTCAATCTGATAAGTCAGACCACAGCCCTTTGCGAGAAGTTTTCCTGTTGCCCTTGTCCTTCCATTCCCGATGAATCTATGTGATCCTGGATACCGGGCAAATTCTTGCACTCAGAGTAGGAAGGCAAGGAACAGCTCGAAATCGTACAAATGCATGAGGGGCAAAGCCTCCGTGCGTGGCGCATTCACTGTCTCAGCTTGCTGTGTTACTCGTCACATATGAAAACTAGTCTGTTTGTCACCCCATGGCTCTACGAACGATTCATCTACTCATCTCTTTCTACTCTCATCACCACTACTCTCATCATCATACCCGTCTAGACTGAAGAAATGCCTCCTGCAGTTTTTAGCCCTGCCGTTTCAAAGTTCAGGTACGTCTGTGGCGCTGCATGCAAATGACAAGCACTGACATGTCGTACACTCAAGATCAACCCAACTTCAGCAAACCTCGACTTTGATGCGACTGCCATTTGAGGTTCGAGAACCCATCTACTGGATGCTGCTCGGGGGTAAGCTATTGCATATCGACAACGTCCCAAAAGAAAATGGATTCCGCATGTGCCACTGCGTTTGCCAGCAGCTCAGCAAGGAAGAGCTCAGGCAGCACTTGAGCTTCTATTACGATCAAGGTTTGAGCCATCTCTATGGGTCAGAGAGACCTCACATGCATATCAAGTGCCGTCCTTGGGAAAATAAACTTGAGATGCAGTGGCTCGACTTGCGAGTCCTTCGCGCGTGTCAACAGATGTATTATGAAGCTCTGCCTACCCTGTGGGGCACGAACACCTTCTCTTTCGCCAAAAATTCAGCGTTCTCGGAATTCCTTGTTGGGAAAAAAGCCGAGCAAAGACAAATGATCCGTAATGTGAGGTTTGATATCTCCGAGCTTGGTAGCTTGAACTGGTGGCTACAAGATCTACTATACTCGCTGGTAGATTTCACCAAGGAGAAGACGTTACACGTCACTGTCAGTGTCAAGAAACGCCATGCACGGTATTGGCCACATCCTGGGGCGTGCAACCTTGCAAAGCATGTATTGGGTGCGGATCCGTATCTCTACCTCTTACCTGCAGAGTTCAACATTGAGGTGGAGAACAATTATGGTGGGGTTTCTGTGATAACGGGTAAGGCTTTGGTACAGCACATAATCGAAACGACACTGACCAGCGACAGCAGAGGAGATCATGCAACACATCCGAGGGAGAAGATAGGCCGGGTGGGAACAAAACTCAGGACAAACGATGCAGGGTTTGAGATACCCCGGTGATATTGGCAAAGCATACGTATCTCCAAACAGCATAAACGCCACACTCCAGCCGTCGTTTCTTTCTCCTAACAAAGCGTGCTGAAAACCTGTCACTTACGTCAGCACCTTGAATAGCAGATGAATCCGCTGAAAGGAAGTCATGGGAGATTGCTCCTGAGAAACATTGATACCCTCTCCTGTCCTGAAAATCCTTGGCTGTTGCGATTAGTCCACACGGAAAAATCAGGCTAACACCGTTCTTCTGATATTGGCCGGACGGCAGTCTCCCTGATTCTCTTTCGTAGTCAGGGACGAGACGATGCATTCGCCACAGACAGCATATCACAGGAGATTCCTTTGAGACCTCATGTAGTGCGGCCCTCTTCCCTCTTCTTTCCTCTGCTATGAAAGCCGTACAAGGCTGCGTTTCAAACAGTCCAGTTGACCATCACATGGCCTCCTCTTGCTCTTTCTCCTGACAAAGTTCAACTTGACTTCTCGAGAATTCATTGGCGCGCTAAATCACTACTCCCTTGTATGACAACTGATCATGCTGCTGCCGTCTTCCTCGCCATCCTCCTACCGGACTCCCTTCTTCCTCGCCTCTGTACATCTCTCGACTCTGGGACACCCCGAGTGGTCGTACCCTCCCACTTTCAACGAAAGCTCAATGCCTTGCCTTCACTCTCTCCCCTCCTTACCCTCCAAAGCCACCCCATCCCACCTCCTTTCTCTTCCTTACACCAAATCTAGCACCCAAGCCCATCACCAAACCCCTCCACCCTCTATCTTCCAAACAACGGGCCTCCCCGCCTTTCCCTCCAATACACACAAACACCATCCCCAATACAAAACCCGCAAACTCAAATCCCCAACCCCCAAACCCAAAAGCCCAAATCCACCACCCCTAGCATGCACTCAAAAAGCGTTGACACATCCGCCAACCTCGATACTAGAAGTGACAACTGACAGCACACCCACCCACTCCCTTCCCCAATCCCGATCCCCAACCTCCACTCACACCAAAATGGACCCCCCCAAATAAAGCCCACGAAAAACACGCACTAAAACCAACCCTACACCGCACTAGTCCCCCCTCCCTCCTGCACATCAATCTACGCCACACACACACGCACATACACCAACGGCTGCTGCAGCGGTGGCTGCATAATGTATGCAACCGCATGCGGACATGTTCGCCCGGTTGAGAAACCCAAAACATGTGGGGTGCGTCAGTAATTAATTAAAAACAAAAAAATTTTGGGCTCCAACGTCCCACCCACCCCATCATCAGCTGCAGGGTTTCAGGGGACTACTGCGGACGGATCGAGCAGAAAAATTGGTGGGGCTGCATGTATGTATGTAGGTGGGTATGTACGGGGTTACGTAGTTTTGCAGGAAGCTGGTGGGTGGAGGAGGAGGGGGGCGCCGCCGCGGGGGGGGGAAAGAGTTTTTGGGGATGTGTGTTTACGGTTATTGCAGGGGAATTCGATGATGGTGTGTATATGTGGAAGACCGTTGGTCCAAATGGAAATAAGATGATGAGAGGAACGGGTCCCCATGCAGTGACGTGGTCGCGCGACCAATTTCCCCCCTTCTGCGTTTGAAGCTCCTTTATGTATGATCATACTCATGGAGCTGAATCTTCTACCCACTTGTGTTCGTATCGGTGGGTCCGTCCAAACGATCGACCGACCGATCGATACAAGTCACAGTTCCATCAATCTGGTAAGCCCGGTACCTTTGCTTCGATGCACGTCTTTTCGTAAGTGTTTGGGGCCGGAAATGTATGCAGCAGGAGGAGTTTGGGAGAGGTGAGAAATAGCGGGGATTGCTGGGTACTTGCAGTGGGGAGGAACAAAGGGATTTGGCAGATGTGAGACTGGGGATCATGAGGATGATGATGCAACCATGTGATGTCGGTTTTTTCGTGGGATAAGGGAGAGGCCATGGGGCCGTAGGCGGGAAGTGGTGTTGGTGCAAGTTGAGCATGGAGGTAGGTAAGTGAGGATTGAGAGGTTGACGTGTCAATGTTGCAGTATCTGATGCCTAGCTGGATAACAAGGATAGAAATGGGATGCAGAGGAACGTGCCCAAGGACAGGGGTGAAGAGGAGTAGCACGAAAGTCCACGCGTTTGGAGACCATCGTACCCTCGAGGGAGACGAAGTAGATCACAAGCGTGTGCAGATGCTCCCAAATTCGACAATAGAAACATGTTCAATTTTCTCGTGCCTAGATACATGAGGGTAGCCGCTGTAGCTCTTGATGCATGAAGCACATTGCACATTTCCATCCATCGTCCTAAACATTAGAGAAAAAAGCCCAAGAGCATCAGGATACCAATACTGTCCCTCTCCCTCGCACCCTTGTAATGATGTAGCTTTCCCGGTAAAGCACACACATGAGGCACGTTGATCCCATATCCTGATCACGTTACCGATGAAGATTGCAAGTCAAGTGATGAAGCCAGAAGGAAATTCGTTATCCGTAGTCAGGGGAGCAAAAAGTAGTGAAGATGGTAAAGTAGTGAAGATGGTAAGTCCGAATGTTGTGTCACTTTTGGGTTCGAAAATGAATGAAGTTTAAGTAAATCTTGTCGTCGTCGAGAATAGTCTCTTTAGTCTGGGATATCTCTTTGGATCGTGGAAGAAGCGAAAAGTGCTGTCGTGAGGTCGTCATAATAATATAGTGAAATGATACTAACGAAGATCTTTAGTGTGAAGATGGCAATTTTGCTATGAAGAGTCATTGGGTGTCCTGTTGTCGGCTCTAGATGGTCCGCTGCGAAAGGCATGTCGATACTCGATGAAGACGTCAACATGACTGTGGGACCTGGCCATTCCGTAGTCCTTGTTGAGAAGCTGATAAAAGATGTTGTACTGTAGATGTTCCCAGGCCTGCTCCGAAATGCGTGCGAAATAACATTGGCTGAAGCGGAGAATTGGTTCAAGGTGATCATCTCGCACGAGCAGCCTTCTGTGTTGCCGGTCTAGGACGATTGATGGCCCGCATTTCACCCTCGTACGAGCCATTGATCATCCCCCCGTCAGATCCCTTCCGACGCTTCAGAGCATCAATGTCATCATCTTCCCTCATTCGCTTGACACCGTTCATCTGGGTCGGAGCGTAGGCTCCTGCAACGTAATTCTCGGCGCTCGCGGTGCCATTCGACAGGGACCCTCTAGCGTCACTCGTGGGGTTGTAAAGATTGGTTGGAGGGACCGCACGAGGTGGCGTTTGGTAACCTGGAGTCCATTGTGCCTGCGACGTTCGCGGGGTTGCACGGCCTGATCCACCGTTAGTGGTCGAAGGTGCATTCACCTCGGATGCAATGTGATTGCTGTCCGCAGGATACGAAGCAAGAGCAGTGGCTGGAGCATATGTGTCGTAGGAGGTACGATGAGAGCTGTAAGCATGCGTGCTGGGTTGATTGTAGTCCGAATCCTGTTCGTGTTCTGCTTCCTCCTCACCAGTATGAGATGATTCATTGGCTTGATTCTGGGCGTATGGATCAGGCTTGACATCGCCATGTTCACTCTCTGGCCTCGAGCCGGGGACTCTTGTTGATGGTGGGCCCATTTCTTGCTTGGCATATACGCTGTTGGACATGGAACCACTTCGGGATAGGTGCGGATGTTGAGATGGATATTGTGAAGATGAGTGAGCCGGATAGATCGATTGCTGGCTCTGGTATGGTTGAAGATTGGGCAACGCGCCCGGGGGAGTGGTGGCGGGTGTGGCGGGAGTAGAGTGGGGGTGGTTCTCTATGCCCATGGGTTGGCCACCTTGGACGCTGCTGCTCATGCTGCCCCCCGTCCAGTCATAGGAGCCTGAGCCCGATCCAATGCCCGTCATGGTGCCAGAGGCGCTGGTTGGCGGAGTGGGGAACGTGTGGGCTCGATCGAGGCTCGGTCGTCCTGCGGAGGGACTCGGAGCTATTGAGGCGGGCTGTTGATTCCCAACGGTGCTATTCATCGAATGATGGTGAGTCAAGGAGGCTGGCTGTGTTGTAGAGGGTATCCCACCCTGTTGAAGCTTCTGATCAGCCTGCCGCCGTCGGTCTTGCTGCGCAATTACCGCACTCGTCCGGCTCTGATTCGTGGGGTGATACAGCAGAGCTCCAATGTTATGCACAAACAGAGGGTACAGGGCTTCCGTGATCTTCTCCTTGTTGGCAAAGTCCAGCGCTCGATCGAACGGAATCCTGAATCGCGTCAGACAATAGCCTACCAATGTGCGTGGTGGAAATCATACCAGACGCCCTTCAAGTGCATAGGACCAATCTTGACCACGTTCCGAGTTTTCTCACTCTTCAGTATGCCATCGCGCCGTCCTCTGGTCATACCGGCCACATTCAGAAGCTTGGTCCCATTGATCATGTGATTATCTGGCGTTGTTTAGCATTGCCATCACAGACAAAGCCTCTCGGCTACATGGATGAGCTCACCGTCGCGTCGAGCCACGCAAACGCCTTTTGTCTCTACCTGGAAGCACATGCAGCCCTCATCCTCCCATAAAGTGGCGGTCACGCGCGGCTTCATGCCCGCTGGAGCGACCTGGCCCGTATTGTCCGGCTGCTGTTGATGGTAGTTCGGAGGGGGGCCAGCTGGGGCCCCGATGTAAGTATGCTGCGCCGGACCACCAGATTGCATTGCTGGGCAGTATTAGTTGCATGGCGGCCAATCTGGAGGGGTGGACTTACTGGGTAAGGGGGGGAGTCCTTGATTCATGTGAGGCGTCATGGAGGATGAGACTGGCTGGGCGGCGTGAGGTGAAGTCATGCCGCTACTGTAGCCGTACTGGGGTCCGTACGAGACAGGCGATTGTGTGTAGTGCCCAGGACCTGGCTGCAGTGCGGGCGGCTGCTGATGATGCTGCTGATAAGGAGGATATTGCGACATTGTATTTCCTGAGCCTGGCTGGGATGCATATTGCGTGCTGCCCGACATGGGATGTTGTGCTTCCATGTAATGTGGATGTTGCGGTTGGTTCATTGCCAGTGAATAATCCTCGCCGGCCTGACTGTACGCTAGCTGTCGAGAGTGGGTGTGATCGAGATCCGACAGGCTGCCAGCCGAATGGGCAACGGATTGCGAGGTCGGCGATGGTGAGGGAGTTTTGAGGCCAATATCGGTATGACTGTTGGAGTAGTAGTCCTGCTTCGAGTTGGGATATTGGGAGGGGAAGGCGTGGTCGGCGTTGGTGGTGCGGGTGGGGTCCGGGTTGAGGGGCGCACCCGAGTGAGAAAGGTGCAGGTCTGGCAGTCGATCGCTGGTGAGAATGGCGCGTTTGGAGGGATGTTGCGAGATCCAAGGATCGTCAGAAGCACCACGGTTCTGCACCTGCGTGAGGGATGGGAGCTCCAGCTTTTCGGTATTGAAGAAAAGTGGCCTTGAGTGGCCGCTTGAATATCAAATGGCACAAGCTCCTGTGCGAATGTGGGCACAAGGACGCAGGGACCGTGATGATCAGATATCACGGATGTGAATGTTTGTTGGGAAACGACGAAAGGTCCAATGGGCGGGAATTGGTGAGCCCGTCACTGTGGAACGGCGGTGAGGCTCCCGATGACGTTATTGCCAGCAAGCACGGATCTGCTGAAGGAGGCAGAAAGAGGTCGTCGTCTCAGGTGCAAGTGGATTTTCTTATTTTGTCTAGTATTGAACTGATGTACTGCTCGACAGCTGCACAAAGATTTGGTCACGACGGCGTGAGGGGCGAGGTTGGGCTTGAAATACTACAACGCAGTCGCACAGGCGTGAATCGGCGTGTCTGTCGTTATCAATCGTTACGCTGATGTTGCAAAGGATTGGCCTGCTCGTGGTATCGTGCGCGCTTCTGATTCTTTCGCTTCTCGTTGCGGGGTGCAGGGGAGTAAGGACGGTGAGGGGGGTTTAGGCAGGCAAACGACGGCCGGACGTGTCTATCGGCTACTAACGGGTCTGGCGAACAAAGGTCGTGAAAGGTCGTGACGGTCGTTGGCGTCGGTCGCTGAAGAGAAGAGAGAGCGAGAGAATCCTAATCCACGCAACGGAGCTGTTTAGGTTAGCGCAACTGCAGGCAGGCCAAATGCGAGGTTTGCAGCATGACAGATGAGGATGAAGATGAGGAGTAGGGAAATGCAAGATGTACATACCTCCTGGCTCTGAAGTACAAGGCTCGTATACGAAGAGAAAGAGGAAAGGAGGAGAAGGTATTGGCTACCTCTGCTCTTCTTTGGAGGGGAGGGAGAAGAGGGATAGGAGGGATAAGAATACTAAGGTTGAGGGGAGGGGGGAAAAAACCGCAGGAGGGCTGGGACAGTGACTAGGATCTCGTTCTGCGCTGGTGAACTAGCTCCCCGTTAGCTTCTGCCACTGGCGCGCTCTCCGAATCATCGAATGACCTTCTGATGCCAATGATAGGACAGCAATTGACGGCGACAATCTGACTATCCAATGCTTCTTGAATGACGGGCGTATGAGGGTCGTGATTCGAGATCCCGTTTGATATCGGCCAGCCCGCTTCACCCGTTGGCAGATTGACACTGGCAGATGCCTCAGACTGACACCGGGGAAAAATAAAAATAAAAATCTCAAGGTGGTCCAGGCTCAAGCTCCAAGCTTTGGCATCCAGATCCCGACTTGAACCCCAGGATTTCGGTGAATTGTGGGCCGGAACGGATGAGTGTCTTGGAGAGTCGGTCTGCACGTACGCGAGACGGACCAGCAGAGAAATAAATGGCCTCTGCAATGGGTAAGTGGTGTATCCACCCAGAGCCGTCTCAGAGCTTCAGATGGTGAGGTCTGGGAATGGCAGCAATTATCGCTGTTCCATAGAATGGGGAAGACCGACAACGGCGATGTCCCGATGTTGTCATGTACAGAAAAGAAACGAGAAAATAAATTCAAAAACCAGAGGTGGGTTGTGGAGAGGGAGCTGCTGCAGATGGGGGTTGATCACTGATGGGCAGATGCAGTGCGGGAGACGGTGCCCTTTCAATGCAGAGCGGCTCGGGGCGCCCTTTTGAGCAAAAGGAGGGTTATGCTGGACTGTTTATCGCTGCCCGCTTTGCTGTGCCTCAGAAGAGGACAGTGTCAAGCCCACACGAGGGCGGCGGTTCTATTAACCGTCGGTTTCACGACATTTAATCTTATTAAGCTAAAGCAATTGGATCTAGGAAGATTGTGGGTGCAGCTGTGTGGTGCTGCTGCAGCGTCCAAGGGCTAAAATCCATTAGTCTGGACGTTGAAGGCAATTGAGTCGAGGATCATGGATGGGGGAGCAAAAGTGGAGGATCTTCCACAGGCTCCACATCTTGCGGCGGGAAATGAAAGGCAAATCTCTTTCTGTTCCTGTGTCTCGACTATCGAAAAGGTCCGTGAGGCCTGAAAGAGAACAGCTTTCGCCGTGGGCAATGGAGATGAGAGTACAGCTTGTCTAGGCTGCATCACTAGCCGGGACCCTCCTCTAATCAAAGTCGAGAAAAATTGACAAGACCTGCAGCTTGCCCTGGAAGAGCGAATCAGCGTCGAGGGGACCTGGTACCTCGTCCTTGATCCTGTCAGCAAAGGCAGAATACGATCTACCCATGGGGGAAGTCAAGAGCGCTGGGAGAGGGTCTCTCGACTGGAACAGAGCGAATCACCGCAGCCGCTGTGCTTGCATCCAATAGGAAGACGACACTTTTCGGGCCGGCGCTCATTAACGATCTGCACCTTTCGATTTTCTGCTAGCCCGTCCAGCAACCCCTGCTTCCTGGTCCTGCTAAACCATTGTGAACGGCAGTGAACCTACGTTTCCGTAGGCTGTTGCGGCATCGTGACGCTGCTGCGCCGAAGACCTGCGAAAGTGCCAACGTTCGACCACACTTGTCTCGCCTTCTCCTCAGAGGACCAACTATTTTGAGACGCATGAGGACAACGTAATCAGGGTCCTGGACCAGCTGAATCGATCTATCGACTCGTCCAGTAGCTTGCATGGGGACCTTGAGTAAGGCCACATTGGGTTGAGCAGAACTCATTCGCCATTCTTCGGATCTACGACCATCTTCGGCCTTCGCGTTATCGTGGGCGGAGTCGACAAGGCGGGTTCTGCCCCGCGATCGTGGGTATTTGGCTCATACGCGAGGACTTACTAAGTATTTAGGCAAAGCGACTCAATCATCTTCGTATTCCATTCTCGTTCGGACTTAGCTTGGCTACCCCCCTCTGGAAGGCCCTCAGCCATGGCATGCCCCAGGTGACTACATATTAATCCAGACATATTGACCGTGAATGCTCAGAGGGAAACGGAGAATCAAGACAACCACTGCCGAAGGGAAGGATTGAGGGTGGGATGTTAAAGTTCCCGCCACGAGTCAGGGAACGGGAAAAAAAGAAAAGATGGAAAAGGCGAATGATCATCAGGCCATTGATCGTGCACAGTCTCGGAGGCCAGATTTCTCTTCGAGACCAGTCTGCGACGGCGTTTTGCGAGTAGGAAATTTTCTTCGATCCCAGGTGGATTGTAGTGGAGCATGTCACTCGACTGGGTGATGAACTTTCAACTTTACCCGCGGGAGGTGTGTGTGGAGACAGGAATAAGCAACAATTTTCATAGGCTGTCATTAGCGGAGGGGGACTGGCGATGCGCTGGCCTACACCCCAAACCAGATCATCTTCCCACCCTTCGGAGACCAGTTGACCGGCTACCATAGCGAATGATCACGATTACTGACTCTCAACCGACTACCGAGTGACCCAACGGCAATCATGGCTTACATTGGCTCTTATCTACACAACTATCGCAGGCAATGGAGAGTCCCAGACCCGGATCGCATTGTGGAGCCCATTACAGAGGATACATCAACTTCACGACAGTTTTGCCTGGTTGCCTATCTACGCCGAGAATTGACGCCCAGGGTACATCCCATCTCTGTCATGCGAATGGAGTCGGCCTGTCAGACATAACTTGCCCTTGCGTCAAGGTCGATGGTCCGGGAAAGTCAGCCTCACCGCCATGAGTAGGGCATTTTATATGTACAATTAAGCTCATCTGCGTCCGTTCCCACGATGGTCTGCATATGTCTCATTATCTCATGTACGATGGCGAAGCAACTCCCACGGACAGATGTTTCAGCAAGGGGAACGCCTCATTCCGACCTGTGCCACCTGTGTCAAGTCGTGTGTGCCAGAGCGGCAAATGAGAGTCGAGGTCCCAACACACATCCCCATTGCCATTGGCGTGGATGAATTGGATGTGGGACTGTGATTACCCTCTAGATCCCGCAAGGGACGGAAAAGACTCGCATACCCTTGCCTTTGCCGTCGCCGTGCCACTTCGGGGATGTTGGAGAACTTAGAGTCTTGGAGGCACAGTCTTTCGCTAACGGTTCTCGTTTGCAAGCGACGATGGGGGTTTTTCTCAGTCAGCAGAGATCTTCAACAGGATACGTATCTATATGACGTCGGTCATCAACTCAGGGGAGACAATCTCTCGGAATCCTGGCCAGAATTATATGGCGCATAGCAGAAGAGCTCCAGGATCTCTGCTCGAAGTATACTCCGTGAGTCGATCAGTTCCGATTTCGCAGGCCGAGTTGCCTGGTCTACAAAGGCTCCCTAAGCTAGCCAATAGGCGCAAGCCACGACGACGATTAGCCCCTCCCATACTCTTCCTGATCGTATATCACGAGCGCGCTACTGACAACCAATTTGCTGACGAGAACGACAGGATTACCGAATTCCCTACATCGATGAAACAAAGTTTTGTGGCCTCAAGAAGGGCCGGACTTCATGGGATCATGGACGAGAGGATGTTCTGCTTTGGGATGCACAACAATCGTCGTGCATAATCGTTAATCAAAGCCTTCCCTCGGCAAATCCCCGTTGAACAAGGGACGAGCCTTCTAGCCTATTTGGCCTTCCCGTTTCCCCAGGCCGGCCACCCTAAGCCGCTCAACTGCGACAGCCTGGACCACAGGTCGCTGCCAGCCCCACCGGCCCCTCGAACTAACCGTACGGATCGGCAAGACCACATACCTAAGCGGGAACAGGCAACGGCGATGCAGCAGGTCTCGACGCGCGCCCCGGCTAGCGTTACCTTTTCTCTCATTCGCTACCATCCACCACACCAGCCATCAAATTCGGCATACATCCTTATGCGAGATGGGCGGCTTTGGTGGATCAAGGAGGAGGCAGGTAAGCAAGCTAGTAATTCCCACATGTACCTACGGTATGTCATACAGCTTTTTTGACAGCCTGCCTCGTCATCAAAGTCTATCAGGCATATGTGGCACTGTGGTGGAAAAGTGACCACTGGACACATCCAGATTTGTGCGCGATGGTCGCTCAATGTGGACATGGACTTATCGACTGACTCCACCGATGAGCATGATGGGGGTCGCAGTTCTGGGACGATCGTTCAGCTGTGGTTCCTGCAATCCTGCCTGCTCCCCTACATCTGCCCAAGCTTCCGTTGCATAAGGTAGAACCACACCAGCAGAAGGCCGTTGCATGTTGCATGCATGAACCAGATTGAAGCCATTGGCTTTCATCTCCCTGCGTATCATCGGTATAGCCATTCGCAGTTCCAGCCCTCTCAGCCAGTCTCAGGCGCCAGGTGAAACGAATCACTCGTTCCCAGGAACAAGGCATCTTCGACGTTTTGGCCCCTTCACAGGTATACATTCTCTGACATTCTTTTCGCACAAGGTCTCCAACATCTTGTCTTTGCCACATCATTACCCTATCCATTGACGCGTTTTGGACAAAATCGTGACTTGTTCAATGCCTGGTCATGCTCGACGCCGCGACAAAGCAGATCAAGCTTCGTCGTGCCGCTCACTTCATGACAGCTGACCTGCGTCTCAGGAGGCGGAGTCTCCCTATATCGAAAAAGCTGCAATTCAGACCTACTGGAAGGCTTATCACCCAGAAGGCGCATGTGCTCGATCACAAGGGGACAAATTGAACCTACTCAATTCACAACGGGCGGCACCGACCCCCATTCCCTCATCCAAGTGGCAGCATTCCCATTCAAAACATATGGACCCCACGTACCGCCGTTGACCACACACTGGCCACTCAAACAGGCTTCTCTGTCCATGAAGAGGAGTCCTTTAATACTACATGAAACTATCCGCCGCGGGCTGTACATCATGACCCACGCATTGAGCCTGCATGTAAGGTTTCAATGACTGTTCATGTTCATTTGACATCGAGTCATTTGATGCTGCCAGGCGTACCTCTGCAATGAACCATCGCGCCCCCTGAACAATTTCCAACCACCCGCCACATGCACAATGCGCGTTTGTTACTTGAAGAATATGCGACGAATGCTTCTTCGCATGGGCTTTGACCACAGCCCAGATCATTTAAGCGTGTCTCACTACATGATGACGACTCGTCAGATGTCGCGCTGGATGTTGTGCAGGATGGCTGGTTCATGCGATGCAATGCTTACATGAAGCGGACATGCAAGCTGTACAACATTTTCGGCGCCCGTTGCATTGACGAGATGCCGCATGGACCGTCCTACGATCTCAATCTCCACACTCAAGACTCGACATCATCGCTCAGAGTCGCTTAGTGAAGAGACGACTACGCTTCCTCGAACGCTTCCTCGATTGACTTGCCACATTGCACCTTCTCTCATCGCCACCTCCTCGTCAGACAGTTACGTCCTCAAACCAATTTCGTGCTCCGTCCCTTTCTACAGTATCTTGCGATACTGAGCAGATCACCCAGCCCTCAACATCAATATCTCAAGTGCACCCTGCGCTCATGCAGCGATCTCACGACCAAAAATCGTCTGTTCCTGCGCAACCCGCCAGAAACACCATTCCACGTGCTGCGTTCACATCTGCTCAGCTATCCCTCTGTGGTGTACCACAAGCGCAACCCTCCCTCAACCGCTGCTTTGCCCAACAACAATTTGAAGAGCTGCAATTGAATCATCGTCACAGCAATGCCATCCTCCTTCAAGGTATACATCGCACATCTCCAAACCTTCCGCCTCTTCAATTCAAAAAAACAAAAAAGAACCAAGCGTCCAACCCCTTCGCTCCTCCGTTCCCGAAAGAAAAGCTCCTCTGAATGGGGAAAAAACACCCTCTTTGAGCGGGTCGATCCACATACATCTTTCCCCCTTTTCACCCCGAAAGGAACAGGCCACAGCCTGTCCTGATAAGGTTGTGCGTCTCGCCTTCGTACACGATCCAGTTCTTCCACCAGTCGGCGTGTTTCGCCGTCGCACCCCCCACCCTCCTTTGCTCGTACCCATCCTCTCCCTCTCTCTCTCGCTGGAAAAGAATACCCTCATCATCCACACCAGCTATCGCAGCACCATCAAATGCCCCCGGCTGTTTTCCAAGCCCCACACATTGGAATGGAGGCGAGGGCAAGTATCGGAGCGCGTTCGACGACAAGCCCATCCCACATTCCCCTTGACCATTAGATTTCTTTGAAATTTGGGGGGACGTGGTGATGGCAACGCCGATGAACATGCTTCCTTCACAACCCGTCCTTACGCAAGAGTCCAGAATGGGTGGTGTTTGGGCCCAGCCACCGCTTTGGTTGATTTCACTGTGATTGTTGGACAAGTGTGTTGCCGGGGTCCGGGGTATAGCGCTGAGGGCCCTTGACGGCCGGCGTACAAGTGGATTGGATTGGGGTTGGGTGGGATGTGGAACGGAGTGGAATTTTCATTGCATGATTGGGGTCATTGCCACGGAGAGATTGGATAGGGAATCGGTTGGTTGGGCCGGGGGAGGGAGGGATACCTGGCACTCTGGGAGAAGACATGGGAGTACATCGAGAGATGGATGTTGTGAAAGACTTGCCAAAAATATCGGATTTTCAAATGAAGATCTGGTTCAAATTGATCCTCGAGATTGCGTGATAAGCAGCATTGCAGACCGCCATCCGAAGTTTCGACTATAACGCTTTGAGCATACGACGACTTCATGAGCTGCCCAAATATCCTGTCCGAGCTTCGTGCTATCATTCCGAAACTCCTCTTCGCCCTGCTGCCACCCCATATTCGATGACAAGACCTCGCATTTCTCACTGCTCCTCCCTGCCTTCCTCACTGGTGTTCCGCATTAACCAGCCCATCACAGCCCAGACTCCCCTCATCGCCTCGATGCGATCGTCAGGTACAAGTAAGTCATACCACCTCGATCGCCGCATTTCGAGTCTATGCCAGGGCTGCTGCTGGGAGTGGGGAATTTTGACTCCCTTTCGACGGCGACGTGAAGGTTGGGTGGGTAGGTATTCGGTGTATTGGATGGGAACACGGAGGTGGATGATGGAGATGTGGTGCATGACGGTGGAGAAGAGGTAGATCTGCGGAGAGCCATGGTCAGCTAGCTCTCAACCATTCATGTTTCGCCAACGGTTAATATCTGAGGGAAAGATCCATGGGTTGGGCTACTTGCATCATCGTGTTGAGTCGTGTGCTCCTTCCCGATCCTCAAATACTTGACGCCCTTCTCCCACATCGTAGTCGGCGGCCTGACCTCCCTCCACAACGCTGCCCTGTTCATCCTCCTCGATTTCTTCCTTGGCTGACCCCCACCACCATCCCCCGTTGCCAACTCTTCCACCGTCTCCTCCTCCTCCACGCCAACCTCGCCGCCTTGCCCACCGCCCCACCGCGGCTTGTGAGCCCACCACTGCTCCTCTCGCACGCTTTCCTCCTCCTTCCCGTCCCTGGCACGCTTCTGCGCCAACATCAAGCCCAAGCCGACTTCTCGCAGCAGATCCATAATCTCCTGCTTGCCCTCCCCCAGCGCATCTTCCGGCCTCCGAAACATGATGGTGTCTCTGCAGTACACCCCTGCCAAAGGTCCCTCCAGTACCCCACGCCTCGCCTGCCGCGCGTCTCTTGGAGAGCGGTAGATGTTGGCGTTGTGCGGAAGGGGCATAATCATGCCGGACATCTTGAGCCGGGGCTGCTGACGGGCGTGTTCGATGCGGCAGCGGAAACACCAGGTCAGGGGTTCGACGAAGTTGAAGACCGTGTCTTCCCGGTACTTGGCGGGCATGTTTCGGCCGGTATCGATGCGGCGGCCGGTGTAGGTTTCTTCGGCGACGGGGTCGGAGGGTGGCGGTAGTTCCAGCTTCTCGTAGACTTTAGACCAGGGATTAGGAGGTGTTTCAGATGATAGTGATGATGGTGGGTCAGGCATCTGGGCTTTGTTTTCAACGTCGTCGATCTCCAAGGCCGCAGGGGCGTTGGCCCCTGCTTCCT
Source organism: Ramalina peruviana (assembly GCA_001956345.1). NCBI lineage: Eukaryota > Fungi > Ascomycota > Lecanoromycetes > Lecanorales > Ramalinaceae > Ramalina > Ramalina peruviana. The sequence goes on from MSTJ01000049.1 coordinate 61,226, forward strand.
CGTGAGGAGAGGACTTCGAATAGTTATCTTGGCTGGTATCCCAGTAGTCAGCCATGTTGAAGAGATTGTCGAAGAATTTGCGAAAGTGAACTACACGTGCTGCTGTATGACCGGGGCGAGGGCGCTTTTGGCGAGCAGCGCGGAAGGCATCGTCGTTGTCTTGGAGCAGCTCTCTGGCTCTACCATAGAAGGCTTCGTGGCCGGGCTGTTCGCCACCATTACTCAAAGTCTCGTTCGGAGGCGTCGTAGTCGGAGTGGCATTGGCATCCTCGAGCTTAGCTGGATCATGTCGCCATTCTCTAGGAGGCAGATATGTGGCCGGAAATAGCTGCTCCAGGGGAACCTCGTTCTCGAGATTAACGTTCAGAGCCTCCAGATGCTTGTGAGATGGACCTGTCCTAAGTATGTTGCTGAAAAGCTTAAGTTGGTCAGAGACCTGCCCAGATTGTCCTGGCTCATAAGCTGTTGGGCTGCAGCTCGGGAAGTCTAGGGGGGTCGCTGGAGGTGGAGGTATTCGAGGTTGATCTCGATCATCACCGTCGTTATTCGTAGCTAAAAAAGCGCATCTCAGCTTCGGCCCCTTTCTAGAAGAAATTGTGCCCCGCTTTGGGTGACACGCAAGAATGGCGCAAAACACACACATAAAAAAGCTTGATGAAGACATGAGCGGGCAAAAACGCGATTTCAATCCCCGGTAACGCGCTCTTCGTTGACATGACGCTTGAGATGCCTTGCGAGCCAGGCTTTGAAGGAAGGCACTTTCTTGCAACAAGCACTTCCTGCGTTTGAAAAATAATTTGTAATACATGAGCGTTCATGAGGAAATCGCTCGACCGTAGGCCCATGACACGACCTTGCTGCATGAGAGGCAAGTTACTCACCCAAAGCTGCTAGGTTTCCAAACATGATCCGTCACAATCCTTAAGGATCGGCGTCAACAGCGTGTAAATGGTCAGAAGCAACGTTGTATGCATTGCAGATCCTAGTCCAGGCAATCAGATAGAAGCACATAGCGAAGAACATTCATATGGCTGACCGTGCTTTAGCTTGGGTCAATCAACAAGCTTTTGATAACGGGTGAGCCGTTGAAGATCGCGGACAAACATATTGCCGGTACCTATATCGTCCTTCACGTATCATGATCATCTTCTATGCGATTGAATTCCGGAGCCAAAGGAGCGCAGGTCGACCTTATAGCCTACTTGCTTGACTGTAGAGGCTATTCGTGCTCAGACTTGCGACTCTTGATGTGGATTGTTTCGACATCCGAGTCGAATGACGATCATCCGACGTCTCCTTTGGATTCATTCAAAGGTTACGTCATCCTGCGATATCTGCTTCTCAAGGCTCACATGAATGCGTGGAGAATCAACAAAAAACTAATCGTATCATGAGCATGCATCTCTCTCGCATAGCATATTGAAATCTTTCCTTACCCTTGTAATCAGTCTGTCCATCTACTCATCCCGTGCTTTCCGTTTCAGAAAATAAACGTGAGAATTGGCTGTTTAGCAGGCTTAATTTGGCAAGATGGCTGAGACTTCTGGTAATGGCATTCGCATTGCAATCGATGTATAGCCCACTACCCATGTAGCTTATGGAATGGACGCACTAACAATGCTCAGAGAGGCGGTACATTCACGGACTGCGTTGGCAACAGCGGAAGTGGCAAGATGGAAGATGATATAGTCATCAAACTATTGTCTGAGGATCCTGCCAATTACGAGGATGCTCCTCAAGAGGGCATTCGACGGCTGCTTTCCAAATTCACGGGCAAAGAGGTGCCCCGTGGTCAGCCGCTTGACACGACACAGATCGAAAGCATCCGCATGGGCACTACCGTTGCGACTAATGCATTGCTTGAGCGAAAAGGGGAGAGAATAGCGATGATTGTCTCGAAAGGCTTCAGAGACTGTCTAGCCATCGGAAATCAGTCAAGACCAAAGATCTTCGACTTGGCAATTCGAAAACCTGATGTCCTTTACGAGAAGGTGATTGAGGTAGACGAGCGCGTCACTCTTGAAGATTATGCGGAAGATCCAGAACGACACGTCACTGAAGTAAGTGATCGAAGAGCAGATGCTGGCATGGTCAAGGGACTTTCTGGAGAAGCAGTCCGCATTCTGAAGCGTCCATCAGAAGCAGAAGTCAAATCGCAATTAGAGACTCTTCGCCGAGAGGGTTTCAAAAGCATCGCGGTCTGCCTCGTCCATGGCTATACCTACCCAGATCACGAAGCGCTGGTAGGTAGGCTAGCTCAGGAGATTGGCTTTGACCATGTCAGCCTGAGCCACGAGTTGATGCCGATGATCAAGCTTGTTCCCCGGGCTACATCTGCTTGCGCGGATGCATATTTGACACCTGCTATCAAGAAATATATTGCTGGTTTTTCGGCTGGGTTTGAAGGAGGCCTAGGCACAGAGAGCGTGAAGAAAGAAAGCGGTGCAAAGGGCGCACGTTGCGAGTTCATGCAATCAGACGGTGGCCTAGTCGATGTGGGTCTCTTCTCAGGTTTACGTGCCATTCTATCAGGCCCTGCTGGCGGGGTGGTTGGCTATGCTTTGACTTCATATGATCCAAAGACAAAGACACCTGTCATTGGATTCGATATGGGCGGGACGAGCACCGACGTGAGCAGATATGGTGACGGGAGGTATGAGCATGTGTTTGAGACTACCACTGCCGGTGTGACCATCCAGTCACCGCAGCTGGATATCAACACGGTCGCGGCAGGCGGAGGATCTCGTTTATTCTTTAGGAACGGCCTCTTTGTCGTTGGTCCAGAATCGGCAGGCGCCCATCCGGGCCCAGCATGTTATCGCAAAGGAGGTCCGTTGACAGTCACTGACGCAAACCTGTTCCTTGGTAGGCTTTTACCAGACTTCTTCCCCAAAATCTTTGGCAAGAATGAAGACCAAGGCCTCGATGAGCGGGCAAGCGAGGAACTCTTCGAGCGATTGACGCAAGATATCAACAAGGAGATCGCTGGTGACGACAAGTCGAAGCAGATGACTGCAGATGAAGTCGCTTACGGATTCATCAAAATCGCCAATGAAACCATGACGCGTCCAATTCGATCTCTCACCGAAGCTAAAGGCCATGATACGTCTCAGCACCGTCTGGCTACTTTCGGTGGTGCGGGAGGTCAGCATGCCGTCGCGATCGCTGAAAGTCTAGGTATCAGCCAGATCCTCCTACATAGATACTCATCCGTGCTGTCTGCCTATGGTATGGCTCTGGCGGATGTAGTCGATGAGAGCCAGGTGCCCGCTTCAACGACTTGGTCAGAAAAAGAAGATGTAGTCTCTGAGCTGAAGAAGACCATGGATAGCTTGAAGGAGAAGTCTACGGCAAAACTACGTGATCAAGGCTTTTCGGACGACAAGATTGTGTTCGAGGAGTATCTGAATATGCGATACCGTGGGACTGAGTCCGCGCTTATGATCGTTCGACCAGCGAAGGAGGAAGCAGACGAGAACTTTGGCGGAGATGACTGGGCGTTTGGCAAAGCGTTCGAGAAGCAGCACGAGCAAGAATTCGGCTTCACTTTCCCGGATCGAGAGATAATCGTTGACGACACTCGCGCACGGGGGATCGGCAAGAGCTTCGAAGGGTTGGAGAAGACGGTAGACATGCAGCTGAAAGAGATCACGCCAAAGAACGTTGCTGACAGCAAGAAACATGGGAGTTCGAAGACCTACTTTGAAGGCGGTCGACAGGAGACACCGATCTACAAGCTTGAGAGCGTTGATGTTGGAGACCGTGTCCGAGGTCCAGCAATCCTCGCTGACGGCACCCAGACGATAGTGGTGACGCCAGGCGCTTCTGCTCTGATCACAGAAACCCACGTCGTCATCAACATAGGCGAAAGCGAAGGTCAGAAAAGGGTAAACAACAAAGAAGTCGATCCAATCATGCTGAGCATTTTTGCCCATCGATTTATGGCTATCGCGGAGCAGATGGGTCGAGCTCTCCAAAAGACGAGCGTCAGCACCAACGTCAAAGAACGTCTGGACTACTCATGTGCGCTGTTTGACTCTTCCGGAGGGCTCGTGGCCAACGCTCCCCACCTCCCTGTCCATCTTGGGAGCATGTCCACCTGCGTAAGCACACAGGCCAAGATCTGGAAAGGGCGTCTTGAACCCGGCGATGTGATTGTCTCCAACCATCCGGAATATGGCGGCACTCACCTGCCCGATATCACCGTAGTCACTCCTGCTTTCAACGGCCCCGACATCATCTTCTACGTCGCCTCCCGTGCTCATCATGCCGACATCGGCGGCATCCTGCCCGGCTCAATGCCCCCTCACTCTCGCGAACTCTTCCAGGAAGGCGCGGCCATCAAGTCAGAGAAACTCGTCTCCAAAGGTAACTTCGACGAGAAACGTATCACCGAGCTCCTGTACGATGAGCCGTCCCGCTTCCCTGAATGCAGCGGCACGCGCTGCCTCGCCGACAACCTCAACGATCTGAAAGCCCAAATCGCAGCCAATCAGAAAGGGATCAACCTGATCTCTGGCCTGATCGCCGACTACACCGAGCCCGTTGTTCAGTTTTACATGCGAGCCATCCAAAGCAATGCGTCCCTTTCCGTTCGCAACCTCCTCAAGGACGTCGCCTCCCGCTACTTCTCCTCCTCCTCCGATGCCCCTAACAGCTTGGAACATGACAAAAACACCCTCACAGCCGTAGATCACATGGACGACGGTTCTCCCATCCAGCTCTCCATCTCCATCTCCCCCACCGAGGGGACCGCGACCTTCGACTTCACGGGTACGGGGCCGGAAGTCTACGCCAACATCAACGCCCCCGAAGCGGTCACCTACAGCGCGTGAGTAAACTTCCAGGATCCGCCTCTCGCCCTTCCAAAAATCAAGTTTCTCCCCCCTCCATCACCTGCCCCCCAAATCCCATCACCACCATATCTTTCCCCAATCTCATCACCATCTCCAACCACCCCCCTTGCTTCAAGCCTCAACAAAACAAAGATCAACACACTAACATCTCTCCACCAGCATCATCTACACCCTCCGCGCCCTGATCTCGCAAGACATCCCCCTCAACCAGGGCTGCCTGGCCCCGATCACGGTGATCATCCCCAAGGGATCCTTCCTGTCCCCCTCGGGCCAAGCGGCCGTGGTGGGCGGCAACGTGCTGACCAGCCAGCGCGTGACGGACGTGATCCTGCGGGCCTTCGGGGCCTGCGCGGCCAGTCAGGGGTGTTGCAATAATCTGACTTTTGGTGAGTTGAGAGAGAGAGAGAGAGAGAGAGAGAAAAATTTACCGTCCGCGCCCTTTTCCCCTTTCTCAGATTTCCTGATTGTTTTTCATATCACTAAACTTTTCCTTCTTACTTACTTTATAAAACAAAACAGGCTTTGGCGGCGGCAGCAGCACCAGCAGCAGTACCGTAACCAAAGGCTTCGGCTACTACGAAACCATCGCCGGCGGCTCCGGCGCCGGTGCGTCCTGGGACGGCACCTCGGGCGTGCACACGCACATGACCAACACGCGCATCACCGACGCCGAGGTATTCGAGCGCCGGTACCCGGTCGTACTCCGTCAATTTTCTCTACGGAGCGGCAGTGCCGGGAGGGGTCTGCATGGGGGGGGCGAGGGCGTGGTGCGGGATATCGAGTTCCGGATTCCCGTGCAGGTGAGCATTTTGAGTGAGAGGAGGGTGTATGCGCCCTACGGGCTGGAGGGGGGCGGGGAGG
>MSTJ01000050.1:0-68751 GCA_001956345.1 Ramalina peruviana
CTTCAATACTATACTGCTGCAGTAGACCTTTCTGCAATCGACATCTTCTTCGACAAGTCATAGCAAACAGACCATATGTTGTTTCCAGCTCCCGTCGATATACGAGCTTGATTGCACGAGCTGAGGTCGGTGGAGCATGACGATAGTCAGATGATAGTAGGAATGCATGTTCCCGATGAGGTGACCAGGGAGCCGTGGCGGAGTTTTGTCATCCGGAAAGGTCATTTGGAGATCTCGGGGAAGCCCAGAGAGCCAACTGACAAGAGTGGCGCCGAGATTTGTGGACTTGAGATCGTTCACTCCGTGTAGCCGCTGCTCCCTTATCAGACTCGACACGAATGCCTATTTTCTAATCATCTTCCACCTTCAGCTTCCTCTTCTTGCTCTGTCCTCCAGCTGGAACGACCTTTCCACCATCTGTCCCAGCTCCCTTCGCTCCCTCAACTTTGCAGAAGGGAAAAATCGGAAACCGAAAAAAACAGACCTGGGACAGGGAAGTCAGACCGGGTGTCTCGTGGTGGAACTCCATTGTCCAGTATTTGCCAAGGCGGTTGTCGAGAGTCTGTCTTTCTGATTCAGAGTCGAGCAGTATGATCTCTGTGGTCAAGAGAAGGATGATGACTTCGGTCGAGTAAGTATCTATTTAGAGACGTTCCCATTTTGACTCGGTGAGATGAGATGTGACGTGATGTAATGTGGATGGGCTGATGAGGCTGGGAAGGAGGAAGTAGAAAGGTGAGTTCGCTATGTGCTGCAGTCCGAGTTGGTGGAAATCCAGTCTTCTGTCTCTGCTCGGCCAAGTACAGCATGGACCGTCTGGTGGCCGACTCATCGTACTTCCCATTGGCAATTCGCATTGGGACTTTCAGCGTGTGTAAGTACTGGGCAGCCTACCAGTCAGCCAACCTGCTGCGAAGCCTTGCGCGGAGTCGGTATTGGTTCGCCTCGGTTTCGTCTCCCCAGATTCGCACCAGCATTCGCACTGCRTTCTCGACGTCACCCTTCTTGATGCATTCCTTCAATGTCGCGAACATGTCGTCTTCTTCATGACTGTTCTCGGGCTCGTATCCGCTAATATCGCCAGCGGAAATCACCAAGCCGTGAACGAGATGAGGGTCCCGCACACAGAGAACGTTCTTCGACTTCGGCTTGAGCGGTGGCACAACTTGCTTCTTATCTTGCTTCACAAATATGCGCTGAGTGTTCGCCGCGCTGCCTCCAGTCGCTCTGTCGACTTGGACTCAGGGGTTTGTGMTCAAGTTTCGAATTTCCTCCGCTCTGAGAGAGTCAGTCGATGAAGCCAAAAGACGGGAACGCACTTGTAGGGAATCTCACCATTGCCCCCAAAGATCAACCGTCCTCCCAACTCAATCTCCTCGTCACTGACGAGTCTCTGTCGCTGTGCAGCCTCCAGTCACTCTCGCCGTTCTGTCGTCTCTTGCCGCCATTGAAGCCACCTGTCTTTCATGCCCTGCCGGCGGTGGCTAGTGGCATCTCTGGCGGTGAGATATTTTGCACGCCAAAGTTCAGGCTCCTTGTCTCTTGCCGCCATTGAAGCCACCTGTCTTTCATGCCCTGCCGACGGTGGCTAGTGGCGTCCCTGGCGGTGAGATATCTTGCACGCCAAAGTTCAGGCTCTTTGTCTCTTGCCGCCATTGAAGCCACCTGTCTTTCATGCCCTGCCGGCGGTGGCTAGTGGCATCTCTGGCAGTGAGATATTTTGCACGCCAAAGTTCAGGCTCCTTCTGCCGTTGTTCGTACAGCTCGCCGCACACCATGCGTATCCACTGATGAGTTCTATAGTCGCGGAAGACGTAGTGCGTGTAGATCTTGCCAGTGTGGACGAACAACCGGAGCTCTACTTCCTCGTCCTCCGACAGTTGAGGYACGAAGGGCGGGTTGAATAGGGTGTTAGGAAGCTGCCAGTCGCGTGACAGTTGGACCTCTGAGGCGGCAAGGTCAACAATACGCTGTCGGCAGTAAGAGGCTGGCCAGGATAATTGGCCGGCGGAGACTGGTGCACGTTAGTATGATGAGATGGAAACAAGTGGTGAATGGATCAATACCGGTGCTGGAGGCTCTTGCTCCGACGAAGGGTGATCACTCCTGTCGCGCCAAGATAGACAGGAGGAGGAGATGATGCTCTGCCGCGAAGTTCAAATGATGTAAGAATATGGTTTCCTTTCATGGTGGAGGCATGTATGAAGCAAAATGAAGTCCTGAAAGAGAGGAGCTGTTGACCCAGAACAGCGTTGAAGAATGATTGTAAAGGACGACCAGCGTTAAAAGAAGCAGAATTGATGTAGGTGACGAATGAAGATGTATGTCTGTCAGCCAGCTGATGTTGCTCGTGGTAGAAAGGGGTTAGAACCAAGACGTTCCATCCTCCCAGACTAGAATTGCCGGAAGAGCTGAGTATGGAGGCTGTCTGGATCGCAGAAAGTGGTCGACAGACGTTGTATTTGTACCCAAGCTCTCTTCAAAGTCTGTTGAGTCATCGAAATGGTTGCCCGGGCGTCTGAGATAGCTGGGATTGGTGGCTTGAAGTTAGACAGGAGGCTGGGTGTAAATTCTTGATTAGCTAGGAAGCTTTCGTGTCCAAAGCCGGGTCTTGACGCTGTYAAAAGGTATCACGGTGGTCCAAGTCTCTTTCTGAGGCGTTTTCATTTCTTGGGGGAAGAGGTAGGAGTTTTGGTTGCATGTGATTCTTTTTTGGAAGGGGTGCTCTTCCTGGTAGTCGGACGATCTGAGCCTCAAGAGTCAACATTAGACGCCACATGAAGGTCCAGAGTATTTTTCCTGTTCAGGTATGACTGGAGATTATGTAGGAGGCTGATGGTGCATTGTATGAGGCTTGGATGCTTGAATGCTTCGAAGGCTTGCTCTCTGTGACCTGAGAATGTTAGACGCAAGACCGAACTCTTGACGCTACATATATGTGGTAGGTCTTTTCGTACCTTAGGAGTAAGATTTGATGCTCAAACATCATTGATGCTACTCTTGAAGGTCGACTTGGACTGTGTGAGGATCGGTCGCTTGGTTGGTAGGGTTGCTTGCCCTTCTTGACGCTATGAAAAGGTGTTCTTGTAGTCCAATTTCTGTCTGAGGCTTTTTCTCGTGGAGGAGGAAGAAGAAGGAAGCTTGAATGTATGATTGATTGGGTTCCTTGTCCATGCGACCTGAGGATGTTAGATTCAAAACGCAGGACTCGACGCCACATAGAATCAGTACGTCTTTCGTACCTTTGGAGTATAATTTGATGCTCAAAAATCATTGATGATACTCTTGGAGGTCGTTTGGGACTGTGTGAGGGTCGGTTGCTTGGTTGGCTGGGCTGCTTGACCTTCTTGATCTGAGAATCTGATGCTCAACAATCGACACTGGACGCTACATGAGAGAAGCGCATCATCTCGTGCCTCTCGAATGATTTTCCACATCCAGGCGACACTGAAGATGATCCAGGAGGTCGGTGTGCATGGTGTGAGGCTTGGAAGTATTTTGGGGAAGGTAGGAGTTGGGCACTTGAGCCGACCGACAACACCATTYGGTGGACCACCACGCGCAACGATGATTCAGGACGCAGCAGGATTAAATCAAAAGTATCTGACGATAGTCAAGATCGTTTTGAGATAGCATACAGACATGCAAAGGTAATGTTGTGATCTGGAGTTGGATAGATGGGGTGGTGCAAGTCCTGAATGGGTGGGAAGTGCGAAATACTTATGCAAATCTCCCGCCGGCCAAATTCCAGGGGTTTCGCCTCACGGAAGCCTAGCCGCGTACGCAGGCAGTGTCTACAGTCACATACTACAGTGAAGATACGTTCATTCATTCTTATGAGAACAACAATGACAAGCTCCTATCGCATTTCGGTCTGGTGAGTCAGACGATGCCATTCTACGCACTGTTTCCCTTGCTTTTGTTTCCAAGACCGACGCTTGCCTACGGTACATTTTCCTCGTCAGCTGTCGAGACCATATATTGGCCCTAGTCAAGCACAGATAAATACACATTATTTTTGAACGTCCAATCGTAAGCCTTGCTCTCTGAGAGTCCATCTAATAATATGCTTTGCTTTCGGAGAGCTCATCTCTGACAGATCATCATTCACAGGAAATCGTTGCGCACTCGATTGGCCTGGTACATGCATGCCCTTGTCACATGAACATTTTATGATTCACCACTACTATGAATGTCGGAGAAAGGGAAAGGTCGGATGACCAGCGCTACTTCATTGCGAATGTGAAGCTTATTACGCTTTTTCTGCCATCAAGCAAGATAGGCATGTAGTGTTGCGGTGGAGAAGTCGTGAGTCATACCTGGCCTGAGGAAAAATGAGCGGTGTGGCATTTTCAATATCATCTTCACTCATGGCTGTCACTTGACACGGATCGTGATCGTTGTGCCAGGATGGTGCGAGAGTAGAAGTCTTCTATGGCAGAAAGATGGTAGAGGAGGCTAGGTCACGTGACCTGACCTACCCCTGAATCCTGCACTGGCATCATGTCATGAACGTCACATTGGCAATGGAGGGTCAGCATGAAGATGCTTGCTGGATATCGTTTTCATACCAAGATAAAGACGTAGCGATGGCGATTAGGGGTCAGAATTCCATGGAAGATTCTAGGTCGGGAGGTGCAAGGCGACAACGGGGTGGCAAACGTTCCCAAAAGATTGTACAGTATCAAACCATTCATTTCCCGTCCTTCAGAAGCCACATGATGCTTCTGGTCAGTGTGTAAGTCATCGACGTCTGGGAATGCAAATAGGGAGCGGGAAAAATTTATGGAGAATCTGGAGTGGCAAATTGCGAATTTTTACCATCACCTGTTGATGAAACTACTCACGTGAGGTGTCATGATGAATGCCAGGGCTTTGATCGGCACATTCTTCCGGCGGGAGGCCGAGCGAACGAAAATCTCCTCTGCGTGTCTCTCGCAAATTTGTCGAGGTCATGGCAGCGGGCCAGCGACACAGGCCGCCGTACATCGCTGCCATCCATCCTGTATCCATAAATATATACAGCACGTCCATAAGACCCACATTCATCTCGGCGTTGCTGGAAGGGAGTCAGTGGTCTTTGGCTGTCAGTCCCGCGCAGAGCCCAAACCTTGCTCAGCCTGCGAAGAATCCGAACAAGCGGCTGGAATCCTTCGAAAGGAGGCTACAGCAGTCATGGATCTCATTTTGACCGCAAAGAGCAAGGTGCAAGGGAGACGCACCCAGAGATTGAATTCGACCAGTACAGTTGACAAGGATCAATCGCGTCTGAGGTGTGTGGAGCCAGGCATCGTCGACCGCGATCGTACTGACTGCTAAGTAGGCAAACCCGCGTCAAATCTGCACCTATCAAGATGAATGCAGCTTCGAGTATCAAGATCCTTGAGAAAGTGTAGCCTGCGCTACTTTCAGCTGCTTCAAATAATCAGCATCCCATTTGGGCCATGATGAGCTGTCAAATCGAGTGAACGGACCGTCGAGGGGCACGAAATCTTCCGGATTTCCTCCTTATCTCTCACAGACACGGCGATCATTTACCTTCGGTGTCTTGGCCATGCAAGGATGGCGCATCAGCATGGGAGAGGCCTATGCCGGCATCTTGGATCTTCAGATCGAATCTAACGATGAATTCAGGCAGCAGGGTCTAATGAAAAGCTCAGCTTCTTTGAGTCCATCCTGAAAAGGTTGAAAAGAAAAGCGACGACGCAAAGACTTCGACGAGCATACCCCTTCTTGACGCACACACGTCAAGCCTTCGAGGCGGATGAATTCCTCGCAAACAGAGAAGATACCTCTGCGGGCGGGACGAGCTGGGAAAGCATCGGCAGGCTTGTCGATCTGAGCGGCAAGGGGTCGAAAGGTGGAGCCAGCGGGACGGGCAAGGAGGGATTGTTAAAGCAGCTGACAGAGCGTGGCAATACGTTCGAATCACCTCCTGGATACCGATACAAATTCTACGAAGCTGATCCACCGGGAGTGGAAAACAATTTCATTCGGCCGAGTATAGCGGATCATAGAATCTTACAGTCCTTTTTCGAAACGTGAATGCCAAAAGTACCATGAGGATCCTCCGTCAAGCTTACCTCGATCTCTCCCTCTTCATCCCACGGACGTGCCTCTTGATATCCGATACCAGGAACGCATTCACGGGCGAATATATACCTACAAGGTGAGCTGCATGCTGAATCTCTGTGAAGACTTAGCTAAAAGGATATGCAGTCTATATAAATAAATACAACGCAAATCTAGGATGGATGGGCCATGACTGAGCCTTGGGTTGTGGGACACGGCAGGCCAAGAGGACTATGACAGACCGAGACCGCTTTTCAGCAATACTCCAAAGGCGGTGGCGTGCTTGAAAGGATGCAAGTGCTTCGGCAATCACGTCTCAGTGTCTCCAAGGTCTCCAAGAAAGAATTGGAGTTCATCCTTTCGTACCCTCAGACGGATGTTCCCCTCATACATTCCATAATCGTCATCCCTCCCTCTTCCGACAACCTTGAAGCAAATTGGCTTCCAAGATCGAGCATCATGCATCAAAAAAGCCAATAACATGTGAAGGAACCAAGTTGGATCTGCGGAATGAGTCGAGCCAGACCAACATTCGAAGGTCAGAACACAGGACTGTCACAAGAAATCTGTTCTTCATGGTCTTGGCAGACGTGCTTCATGATACACCGGCAGCCTGGCCGCTGAGGTGCGAGTGCATTGAGTGACTCAGGGGAAGGTCGATCCGCGCTCAAATGACCCATGAACCTCCTCTGCATACTTCGTCTTTGATGTTGATCGTTCAGGATAATCGTGCGGTATCCACAAGCTACGTCGTCAAGATTTCTTCTTGGACCTTGTGCATCGAACATGACGCTTGCGGCCACCCATATCTCCTTGAGGATGAATGGTTGAAGAAAAGCGCTGGCATGGCATTCGAAGAACTCTGCTGGCAGATCACAATCACTTGTACTTCGCATACCCATCTCCAGCTCTACCCCAACTACCACCGCTGACCTATCAGGTTTGGCCCCGTGGGCGGAACCCTGCATGAAGAATTCACTCATCGATGGGTAGTTGCGCTGTGGGCCATCGATCAAGCCATACTGGAGAGCCTGTGTCTGCGGGTGAGGAGCGATATCGTGGAAAATACATTCTTGGACGTCATAGAGCGCCTGGAAACGATGATGGGTTTCGCAGTGGGTACGCTGATCCCTCAACGGTGGCTGGTGGGCCGAGTCCTGCTATGGGCCAGTCAGGAGTCGGTCGACCTGGCTCTGCGGCCAACCCACCCGACGATACCCAAAACCAAAGGCGAGGCAATGGCTCAAGCGGTGAATCCATCTGCTGCGAAAAGTTCGAAGATGAGGACTTTGGGAAGAAGCACACGAAGCCATTCCTTCTCTTATGGCCAATGTGGGTCAGCTAGAAAATATATAGCAAGGGGCAGTAGTGCAAAGAGTTAGCAAGGGACACAAAAAGCGTTCGAGGGAGTTAGAGCGCGTCTAAAAGATTCCCGTCGGTGTCTCGGCCATGCGAGGATGGCGCATCAGCATGGAAGACGCCCACGCTGCCGTCTTGGATTTTCAGGGCGAATCCGACAATTAATTCCAGGCAGCAGGGCCTAATGACAGGCTCAGCTTCTTTGATGGTCAAAATCCCACCTGAGCAGATCTCCAATCCTCCGGCTGTCACTAATTCTCCATTACTAAGACCACCTACATTATACAACATCCATGTAGGGGAAGGCCATGGTAATAGGGGGCTCTGAAGTTGAACCTTATAGGAGGCCGTGGTTCACTGGATCGTTCATGGGAGCTATTCGCGATCAGGATCCTGAGCAAGGACCGATGGCATTTTTGTTTCCACATAGAGAAGTGCAATCGAGGAAAGCTATCCCTAGTAATCCGCCCTAGCTTAGCTATAGCACTTGATTATAGAATCTGGCGAGCTGGACCTATATGCTGTAGCAGCAGTTCGCAAGTTCGTCAAAGTACGCTGATGAATCTCGAATGACGTGATTCAGTCCCGATGAGCCGATTTTACTAGTCGAGACAAGACTTTGTATACGTCCATTTTGGGCTTAGCATCTCCGCCTGTAAATGCCCACCACCAAGCTTCGTTAGCACTCCATCAGACAGCATCACCAACATTGCCTTCAAACGCTACTGGACGCAGGAAATCGCACCTACCGTATCATAGATCGGTTTCCTCCTATCAATTGTCTTTCAGAGCGCCTTGAAGCACTAGGATCTGTCATTTTGCCCTTGAAAAGTACGTGGAGGCCAACAGATCAACGCCAATTTCTCCTGGAGACTCACACACCTACAGAAGTGCAGAAGTCGTGTCAGGAAGCCTTCTAGTCGCATCAAACAGGCTCTAGAGCGTTTTGAAAGACCAGCAACTATCGTACTACTCGTTGAGAGTCCCTAAGCGCCTCCGCATACCACGATTTCCTTTCCGCAGCTTTCTTCAGCATTTGACCGACTAGCACCACCTCTATCGCTCCCAGACCTTCCTCGACCTACAATCTGGAACATACCGCGGCATAGATCATTGAGATCGTGTCGGTTGTCCCAAAGGAACATTGTCAGAGAGCAGGAGGTGTCAGGCTACCACGCAAGGGTACCATTCTTGTGGCATGACTGACAGCATTGTGGTAACCTCATCGAACGATCCACGATGAACTCAGCTCAAGCCACCGTCGTCATGACTCAACCACCCCCTACATCGGGGATCCTAAGATTTCCAGATTTCCCGCCAGAAATTCGAGATAAGATTTACGTTGAATGTCTGGTGATAGATAAGGTCTACCCTTATCTAAAGCAAGAAGAAGAAGCCTGGCCGAACCACTGCCAGGACGAAATCTCCGAGGGGATGCGGCGAAGCGTCGCCTCCAGTGCCTCCAATGCCGGCCTCGATCTAAATCTGTTGTTGACCAACAGATTGATCTACGATGAGGCGTCAGAGATCCTTTTTGGCCAGAACATATTCGTCATGCCTACATGGCACTTCATGTCGAGATTCTTCCACAACTATGTTGGCAAGACCCAGCTGAGTCGAATCAAGAAAATTSAGCTCGGCTTTACGGAGCTGGATCCTTTTGCGGCTCCACAGATCTTGGCCATCGATCAAAGACTTTCAGCCCATGAGCGCAACATTCTGGGCATCAAATTCCCCTCGGCGCGCGCCGGGTTTTTCTCTTGCACAATGTTCTCTTCGGCAACCGAACGGGGCGAGCCTGGTATCGATGTCTTGCGGGTCGACCGCCAAGACATCCTGACAGCATGGCTCCGCAAGGYCATGCTGGCTAAGTCTYTAGAATCCTGCACTAGTATGACTATCCGCTTGCATGATGCCGAGTGTGCGTTCTCTCGGCTGGACGAGAACGCGCTTTGGCCGTTCGTGATGCCGGCTACTCTTACACTGAGACCTGTCGGGTGGACCCCCACCCTGCCTGCTGGGATGCAGGTTGAGGGTGTGGGACTGGGAATGTCACTTGAAGATCTGTTGAGAAACATCCAGGGGTACCGTCTCCAGCCCATGCCCCCTGATTCGGGCTAGACCAAGGACTTAGCCGTGAATGCAAGAGCTTGCCAGACGGGGTGCTAAGTCACGTTGAGGAATTTCATTGTGACATGAAGAAGAACGAAGGTCTGATGTGTCCAGATATTCGAATTGCAAGGGAATCAAGCACAGCAGGAAGTGATGGGGCGAGGAAGGTGATTATCGAACGGTCAAGAGGCATGAGTTTCATCGCAAGTATGACGGATGGCTACAGCCGAGATGGAATCCAGAAAATGGGGCAAAATGGGTGAGATCACTTTGTGGGAGCATCTGAGGCGGATCTTGATTTTTAAGGGTTCCAAGCAAGATGCCGTAATGTAGCCTGGAGTGATGAGAGTCTGATGCACAGGCGGCTATCGATGAGAGTCTTGAACGATGTATGCACGCAAGATCAACGGAATAGCTTTTGTCTTCGTTTCCATTCCCATGTCCACTGGTGGTTAAACCAGCTGTTTAGACCCAGTGATCCACTACGTGGAGCTTGGATTTACCATCTCTAGGTCACCAGCCAGCCTCGATTCTCAAAAGAGAGCGGTCGCGTATATATGTCTCCTGATCGACTTGTCTCAGGCCTGAGCTATGGGCAGCCTCGTGGGTGAGGTCCAGGCTATGGCCCGCTCCCCTGCAGATCGCAAGGCGCCTAGGATCCAGGGGATCGGGATGGAAAAATCCGCCTTCCAATGTGTCCAGTCCTTGGACAACGAGTCCGGGGTATTTGAGCTGAGAAGGTCCATCGGGATAGCTTCGCCTCGCCCCTTTATGTCTGAAGCTTAGCGGAGCCGATCAATCCACCTGTAGAGGTCTCGATCTGGCAAGTCAGCTAAGAACTAATCCATACCCGACAAGCCTTCTTGCAAAAGAAGCTGGGCAGGTAGTAGGATCAGGGTCGGATTGACACCTAGAGACAGGGCCATTTCTCTGGGACCTGGTGAGAGAAGCCGCTTATCCACCTCGTTGCCAGTGGTGCTGTCCCTGGCACGAGGAAGGCTTGTGGCTTATTCGGTTCGTTCTGCCGGATTGTAAGGGACGGTCGGCTGCAGCTTTCTCAAGATGGAGGTGATTTTGGCCTGATCACTGATAGCACAAGCGAAGTCTATACTGACGAGGTGGATGTGAGGGGCTCCTTGTAGCAGGAGTCCATACGTGCTGAGTGCCGGTGGAATGCAACTTGAAGGGAGGGGCAAAGGATGACCGCTGGGCGAGTGAGGGCGGTTCTGGATGAAGCGACAGATTGAGAAGCGTGGGTTCAGAAAAGCACCTTGGAGAGGAGGTATGATACTGCGCTGTGAACGGATGCAAAAAGGGAGGAGGTAGAATGCGCGCCTTTCTGGAAGTATCTGGGTTGGTGGATTGTTGGACAAATTGCTTGCATAATCAAACACTGGGTCTAAATGCATGCATGTCTTCGCACATATTTTTGCATAAACCAATTCACTATTTATGCACGTGACCGCTTTTGAAGGTTGCATCATTGTATCCAGCAAGCATTTGTAGAAACTTTTCCACCCCAGCCCCCGAAACTTCCTCTTCTCTCATCCTCAACTTGTCCAATTAACTCGCTCTTCTTCCTGACCATAGAGTGCACGCAATTCTTGCACTTCAACGTACTGATCCCACACATACCGTATAGATGTGGTCCGTTATCACCTCCGGCCACGATCAAAAGCTAACCTTTCACATTCGCCCATCGAAATCCTCCCTCATGCTCGCCAGTGATATCAATCCCATTGAGGAAGCGCAAGGAAATACTCCAAGACCTCCTTCGAGTGTAGGGGTCATCAGCAGTCAGGCTAGAGCCCATGGTCCCGGATAGGTTGCGCGGAGTTGTCTAAAAGTTGCCCAGTTGGCCAACTACCCAATAGGGATCAGAGCCATCCACGGCCGGAGGAGGCCACTTGGTCTCACGGATCTCGGTGACGAAGTCACCGAGGACATCTCCCGGTGGGAGACCTCTGGCTCTGAGGCCCGCAGGAAACCGGTTGTTGGCATCCAACCAGATGAAGAGGACACAACGGTGCAGGCGGTGACAGCCGCCGTGACAGATGGCCTGGTCCAGATGCAAGACTAGGCGGTCGGGACCGATGAGCTCCAGTAATCGGGCTTTCTTTAGTTCCCAGACTTGCAGCAAGGACTTTAGATGGAGTCTATGTGCATTCTGAGCCTGTGAATTGCTGTTCATCGAGATCGTGTCGCGTGGACGGACAAGTTGCGGTAACCGGGCTTCTGCGCATGACGCCGGTTTACCAATGTAAATGTCCGAATCACGGAGGCAATAGTCATCGTCCAAGGCGGTGAAGCTCACTTCAAAACTCGTGATGGTAGAGAGCAGATCTGCCCTTGGCCTCATAGTGTTGAGGTATTGGGGTATGTGTGGGAATTTGGGCAGCACATGTGTGCAATTGGTGTAGATTATGCCTGATACCTCAAGGCGGAGCTGCTGGTTGACCGATAAGATCGACAGAGGAAGTTTCGGGCAACGTTCGACGTTTACCAACTTAATGCTGAAGTTGGTGCTAGATGGTGAAGGATAGACCCTTACTTCTGGGTAACAGAAGTAGAGGATCCTGCCACGCACGTCCTTGTCAAGTGCTAGGAATTGGGTAGGGCCTTGAAAATAATCACTGATCTCCGTCGCTGTATACGCGTCGAGGATGCCTGTAGGAGGCGTACTGGGGTCTGTCGCTGTGCTGAACCTGTTTTGATATCAAAATTAACACCGTGGGAATCAGTAAGGCCCCAAGTCTTGCTGGCTTACTCAAGGTAGGAGAAGGACATTTCTCGGATTATCCCGTTGGAAAAGGCGTGAGGAGGATCGTTCAGGGTCTTTAAATGTAAGCTCGATGCTAGAACGCGCTATGAAATGCTCCGGCTTTCGAGACTAACCTGCTTGCGCCTCAGATATAGGTCAGCTCAGAATCTTTGGGTGGTATGAGGCCCGCTTCATCAGGGAGGATGTAGGAGTCACTGGCTCACCGGATAGCACTGGCTACAGTAACGATCACAGGGGCAAAGATAGATGGCCTTCTAGCGCCAAGGAAAGGAGTCAAGATGGTTGTTGGCGAGGGCTAACAGAACAAATAGATATGCGGCAAGTGTGTGTGATCGCTGGCTACAGTACTGTCGGGTGGAGACACCAAAGCAAAGCTGCGGCGAAGATTGTGCGGACTAGTTTCACGATCACGTGGGTTCCTCCAGCGCCGAAGACCTGAGTGTCACAACTTGTCCTCACTCCTATTCAGATGCAAGGACAACAAGCACTCGCAGACATCCAACGTCCTGAAAAGTCGTTCAGACCCTTCAAGAGCTCCTTTCCGTTGTAGTTTTGGACATCGCAGAAGCCTGAAATAACCACTTGCGGTCAGTCTGGGGCCTTGAAGTACGTCAGGGGACTATTTACTTCACGACTCCTCATTGCGGCTTTTTCCCTCTCACTGAGGATCAACTGATCAGCGAACAGGAATCCCTTGGCAAAGCATGGGCAGGCATACGCAGCTTACCAGCATGATGGCCTCAATCGCAATTCCAGTCATACATTACATCCTCCATACAATCTTCACGATTACCCGCCAAGTCTGCAAAGCGACAAGTCGAGTCTTTCACACCAGCATCTTCATACCCTTCCAGATGATGAGCTTCTTTGTCTCTAAGCTGTGCTTTGCAGTCTTCTCGTGGCCATGTGGTCGATTCTGTCCTCAACTGACATACCCAATCATGATCACAGTCGGCAGTGTGATAAGAACAGCGTGCAGAGACCTAGCCTCCTCAATTGACGGTGCACTCCTATCGAAGCGGAACACACGTACTAGAAGCTTCCACTCGACCACAAAATACATACTAGTCAGGCTTCTTCAGAGATTGCTCGTTGCCTTGCTCCTGGCAAAGCATGTAGGATTGCATATCGTTGGTCGTCTTGTGAGAATGAAAAGAGATGGTTCGCCAACTTTGGAGCACATGGGGAAGTTCGGGCGGAAAGACCGCAAGGACACGAATTTCATGGATCTTCCAGGGGAATTGAGAAATCAAATCTACGTGCACTGCTTCTGTGCTGGAAAGATCTATCCTTACGCTCATGTGGTAAGCAATCCAATCGACCTGTTSCCCTTCTTGTTATTCCATCGTCCTAGGATTCAATGTTCTGCAGCAAGACTGATGTTCGTCTTACCTAGGAGCGAGACTCTCACCCAGGACAAAAGCACCGCTCTCTCACTTCAACCCTCGGACGCTCAAATACCTCTCTTCAAACCAAGTCCGCGCACTCCGAGGCTCGCAACATGTTGCCGATGGCCCTTCTGCTCGCCAGCAAGACAATATACGAGGAAGCCTCGCGGGTGCTATTTTCTGGCAATACCTTCGTCCTCCCGACTTGGCGGTTCATGACAAAATTCTTCGCGGCGTTCGACGGCAAGAGCCAACTTGCTTGTATAACTAAGCTCGAGCTAGCTTTCACGACGTCCGACCTTCCCAGTGGTCCGCCCGAGTCTGCACGTACAACTCGCCCCGACGAAATTCTCAACGACATCGTCAACATTTGGTCACAGAAAGCTCGCCTGGTATTGTCATCAACAAGTTGCAGGGAGATCACAATACGCATCGATGGCGAGCAGTACCTGCAGAAACACTGCCGCCTTGATGAGAACGCTGTTTGGACGCTGGAAGTTCCCAGAGACCCCCAGAGTAGGCCCGACGATCCTCAACCTCTCTCACCGCGGAAGGTGCAGATAAGAGGACTCCCAGATCGCGTCAGCTTAGAATGTGTGTTGAAAAACATCKGCGGTCACCGCATGGTGGATACCTCGGCCAATTGTTAACGTGAAAAGTCTTGTACTTAATTCTCGTTCTCGTCGCTGCCGAACTCTGCGGGTGGACATTCAGCCTGCCATGACATGTTCTAAGTGGTGAAATGAGAGCTCTGCCATGGTTCTGTGAGCCGAAAGTAAGGCTTGGATATAGACGGAGCTGTAATGATGAGGTGGAGGTGCTGAAAGGAAAGCTTTGACGGCACTTTAAATGCAGAGTCTACAGGACGGTTGTACGGGTGCCTGGGTCAACTACCATCAGATCCAAAATTCTGCCTTTGCTCTCGATAACCACATCAACCCTCTATTGCCCTTTCCATCCAGCCCGAACCTTAGCTCTTCCAACATCGCAGCTTCCACCGAGTGAATGTGTCCACGTCTTTTAATTCCACCCTGAGGCGAAGAGCCAACCGATAGCAATAAAATGCTATCTCCTTCTACGAGTCTCAACCACTTCGATCACCCACGACGCAGAATCCAACAACCCCTTTGCTTGAACAGCAGCAGTTCATCGCTCTTCGCGTAAAGCAGCATGACGGCTTGAACCAAAGGTTCCATCCGTGGCGGCAAGTATGGTTTCTGGTGGAAAGCTTCCGCCTAGTCGTACGGCAAAGATAGGGGCACGCCTGGCCTAAAACGTATACAGGCAAAGCTTTTGACGCGATGACGATGCGGAGCCACGCCGGCGAGATGGGTGGCGTCAAAGACATGGAAATTCGCAAACGTGAAACTTCCATCGCCTTTGATTGAGGATCGGATGGACTATGCCTGTGCGAGCGACTAGCAAACCTAGCTGATTCAGATAACCAGTTGCTACGGGAGATCATTACATCTGTGATTCGTGCATGATTTCATCGCTGTTTGGGTCTGACGGCTTTGACGGTTAGCATCAAGCTTTCAAGTAGTCGTATCGGTTCGCTGATTGGATGACGGATGGAGGTTCGGGCTCACAATCGGGAACAATGTGTATTGGGACCCCCCCGACCGTTTTTCATTGGCCAGGAGGGCTTAGGGGATGATAGAGTCAAATTCCAGAGTTATCATTATCCTGGCTCGCTCATTCGATGACAACTTGAAAGCCAGATACACAACCGAGGACGGAAAGCGTGTGAATGATATCTGAGACAATTTTGCCCTGGTCCCATTAGCTAGGAGGGCGCATGGGATAAGGAGGGCTTGTAGGGGGCTGCGTTAGCTCGCGTCGTGATCCACCCCATGAATATTTCCGGGCCTAGCCCATCCAGGCTTTTGCTAAATTCGAAAGGAAAAAGCTTGTGAATGGATGACGAGACTTTTTAGACAGCAATCTATTGGTCAGGAGAGCGAAGGGGATGAAAAGGCGTACTGCAAGAGATAAGGGGGGCTTGAAGGGGGCTGGATTAGCTGGCGTTGTAATCCACCATGTAATTCTTTTCCCGGCCTAGCCAAGCTAGCCCTTTGCGAAATTTTCCACAAATCATGACACAACGCGCCCTCTCACCACCCTCCCAGCCCTTTGGTTGCCGAACACCGCAATAAAAGACTCTGATGCATCTGTATAGCCTTTGTGGCTGCAGTGATATTGCTCGACTTGCAGGCAAGCTCAAAGCCACATCGGGGAATCACGGAAGGCATCTGCAGAGTAGGCTGTCAGGCTTGGGGTATAAAGGCGTCTGCTTCCCTCTCATTCCTGCTCCTCTTGCTCTGCACCTCTTTGGCTCTTCTTCTCTCGTGCTAACGTCTCTGGCTGCCTCATCAAGTCGAGACTGCATCAGTCTTGGTACAAACGACCTCGTCGCGGTGCTGGCACGCGGAGTTCACCTTTGAAGCCTTTAGCCATCGGAGGCTCAATGCGGCAGAGTCGAGTCTGTTATCTGTAGGTCAATCCTTACCCTGATTTTACTGAATGATGGGCTAACCCCTATCTTCAAGGTCGAAGGGGTACTACAACAAAATCACGGACATGAGCCAGCGGCCACGAAATCGCGGTCGCTAACGCGGTCAACAAAAAGCAGCCCCTGCGAGGGGATCATCATGCACGCTGTGCCGCGTCCGAACCTCTGAGATTCAAGTCTTCCGATCGACAGTCATCGATCCCCGCGAGGGGATCATCATGCACGTTGTGCCGGCTCCGCCCTCTGGCATCCAGCCAAGGGGGAGAGGGGGTAGAAAGAGGAGGACGGCCTGCTATGAGATCAACGTCTACGTCGTGCAGGCTATCCACCTTCTGAGACCCTCACGGGCACTCAGGAGGGCCAATAGATCTCGCAAGCTCATGCTGCGGTGGGACTTCACGGTAAGCAACTTCCACCGGCTTCAGAGAATAGATGCTGACGGCTCACGGAGGCAGTCAAAGCCAGTGGGTTCGGCTCACTAGTTCACTGGGGTGCCTATCGAAGAGCAGCTGCATACTTTGCGCTCTTCGGTCTTCGCCGGCGTGCAGTGGCGACTTTTGTCAACACGACTTGACCTCGATTACTCCCCACTCCGAATTCCATTCTCGAGCAGCTCGATATCAAAACCTGTGCCATCTCCCGTTCAGAAGTCGAGCACGCCGGCGGATCAAATATCGAAGGACGAGGCTGCCTACAAACATCATCGTATCAAGGAGCAGGTATCCCTGGTTACACAGCCGAATCCGCGGTGCATCTTGTCACATCGCCATGTCTCTACAATCCATCGCCCTGTCAGTACAAAATGCCTGGGCTCTCTGCATAGCCCAAAGCCACGAGTGACACGGAGTCCACAGCCATTGATTCTTCTAAGCATCAGGAAGAGCATGGTCACAGCTATGTATACGATGAACCCTTAGCCGGAGTTCGAATTACCCAGTCAGTGGTTTCAAATGCCGCTACTGCTCTCGGACGGCTTTCAGAGGGCATGTAGATAGCAAATGAGAAGATTTACACCCCCGGGGATCCTTCTTGGACTCCGGGGGAGTAGATGCCGCCAGCCACCGTCACGCATCCAAGGTAAGACATGTCCTCCTGCACAGCTGGAATCATATCCTAGTACTGGGATCTCATGCTAACCGGATACCTGTATTAGAGCTGCTCCTGCCGCACAAGTCCACCCACTGCGACGAGCATTCCGACACCATCCGCCACCCATCCTCGTCTCGTCCTCAAAGACCGCTCTCTGGGTGTCGGGTGGAGTGGTCTCTGAGGGAGCTACAGGCTTCCTTTTTTTTTTTTTTTTTTTTTTTTTTTTATAGGCCGGGGAACAACCCAGCTGTTGATTGTGCTGGCCGCAGCGCTCAGCAGGGGCCTTGGGCTTGCTACAAGTGTAAGCAGGCAGGGCGGCTGCCTGCCCTAATTATGGGGCAAGGCTTGTTGCGGGGGAAGAGACCCTTGGGGGGGCCAGGTCTAGATAACCCTGACACTCATGATTTTGAGGTGGCGAGTCTGGATACCACAGGTATGCTCAAGCCAAGGTCACCGGAACCAAAATCTGTTCCTCCATGACTGATCGTTTGCACAGAATATCGAAGCATTACCACGTGGCCCCACGCGACCACCACGATGCCTCACGTTCACAAGGACATGCCCGCATCTCAGCTTCACCAACTTGTACTTCTCGACCGCTCTCCAGTGCAGACTCCTGCAAACACAGCGGCTCACACGCCACCATCGACTCCAACCCCGGGATCACCTACTACCAGCCGCTCCCCGACGCCAGTGCTTCCACCCTTGAGCGGCAGTCCTGATTTCAAGTACATAACCATCCCTCCTTGAGCCTCCTTTTGAACGACCACGGCTTTGCTGGCACTCCCTTCATCAGGATTCCTAAGAAAGCCACAACGACCGTGGACGTCTGAAACGAGCTCCTGCCTTCGAGGCAAGTGCGGCACATGCAGTTGGCCAGTTGAACGGCAGTCCAGTACAGAGCGCATACAAAACTCGTTCTCACAGCCCTGTCAGGCATGGTAAAGCCAAAGACACCGAAGCCGAAGCAGACCTGGGGGAAAGGAGGCGTGGACTACATCTTCGGGGCGGGAAGACCATCACGACCGAAGCCTGGATAAGTTGAGGGGGCGCCTGCGATTTTAAAGCAGCGGGAATGGCGAAAGATCAGTCAGATGTGGACTAGTCTTGTAGATAGTTCATCGATAGCGTTCACACCCCCGGGGCTCCATGTGAGCTTCGGGGGAGTGGACCGATCGCATCAGTGCAGTCCACTTCGGATCCACCAAGGCAATATAACGAGCTTTGTACCTTCCTCGGAGGAGAGCGCTTGTCCGTGGGGTTTCGAACGGTCCTGAAGGTAGGCTTCACGATCTTCCCCCTGCCCGAAGCTAGTGCTGATGGTTCTGCGAATGGCCAGAAGAATAAATTGGTTGAGGAAGGGCGGGCCCACTACAGACCTACCTTTGCTATTGCCCCTGTGCTTGCCGAAACCGACTGGAGCAAAGGGGTAGAAGGGAAGGGCTTGGCGAGGTTGGCTAGTAGAGTTGACCTTTGGTGCACCGAATAGGTGCCCAGGGCAGCTCGAACACCACCTCAATAGCTCTTTTTACGGGGTTGGGGTTGGAAACAGGGAGCCGGTCTCCTTGTCATGCCCCAGCCTCACCCCTAGCAAAGAGCTGGTTGGAAAAGCATTCCAAGCACAGGACAAGGCGCCAGCACCCTTGGGCGAGAACGGAAGAACCCAATCTTCGGGTACAAGAACGTGGACGATCGCGTCTTGAAGGAGGTTGTCTGTGTTGGTAACACAGAAGACCATCTGCAAGCACCTCCTCGAAGACTCGTACATCAACCGGGTCATTGAAGACCCCGACCACGCACAGAAGGTCGCGGAGAATAATCGTCGTGTCAATCACCAGAACAAGCAGGCCCTCGACGAAGGTCGAAAACGCATGGTGTCAAAGCCGTGGGCAAGGCGTCCCAAACCACGCAGTACCATACTGCCACTTCTTTGTCTGCACCCCACGTTTCTTGATGACTTACGCGCTTGCTCGACCTCCTCGAACTTTGAAGAGCAATTGCCAGACAATGCGATCGAGGTGGACGCTCCTATTTCTCCCTAAAAATTTGGCTCTGCCCGAGAAGGACCAGAACATCGGTCACCAGAGAGACCTTATGTCCAAGATCCACACGTCGACCGAGCATCTTCTCAACTCATATGATCGAGACTGGGCGAACACGGACGAATCTCACAAGATGCAAGTGCTCCTAGCAATTGTTCAGAAGTGCTCTCGCATTGGGGACAAGGTCTTTTACTTCTGTGCACCAACGGTTCGCGACCGAGCTCGACATTGTGGTAATATGGGGTAAGTGCTCCCACATCGAGGACAAGGTCCTCATATTCTCCCAACGTAAACCAGTCATCTCTTACGTCGCCGCCCGATTACGAAAGAATAAATCTGTGCACCAACGGTTCGCGACCGAGCTCGAAAGCCTCGTAAACGGCAGGGAGAATCTGGGGATGAGTGCCAGGGAACCAGTGGCAACACAAAAAACCGCCCAGAGAATCGAGGAGTGCGTGAGTGTGCTCCAATCGCGTATGAACAAGAATGAATATTCGTTCTGGTGGTGCCCAACTCAGTGGAAAGACGGCAGTATTGACCAGCACGATGTAAGATTTGAGACCAGCCTGCTACGGATAGTATGGATGATCTCGTCAAGGTCTTAAACGATCAGCAGCCAAGCGGCCACGGGCCGACTTTGGAGACGACGAGGATGTTCAGGCACCCATCAAGGTGTCTCCTTCGAAGAGGGCGAGGAAGAACACACATGGCCGTACCAAGTCGGCCTCGGCATTGAACATCAATATGGTCGCCGCTTCCCCAATGAATACAATGGGAGCTGGCAGGGCTTCGGCACACCGCTATAGCAATAGCTATCCTGGTGTTCAATCTGCATACGGTAACCGTATATCCGCCACGCTGGTGGACACGCCCACGAGCGGCCTACCACCCTCTGCCCCCCAAGAATGAGGATGAGAACATGGATACCCTCGGGCTTGCCGGTCAGTAGCAGTCGCTGATGGTCTTGAACCGAGGACATACTCGAAAACCTTACGCCAGGTTGATGTAGCTGAAACTTTCAGCTACATTCAGAGCACGAATGCAACGTCCCCCACCGACCCACCGCCTTCGAGTCTCCTCCTCATTGTTGCTGAGAGGCCCAACACCTCCATCGATCCTTCTCCTGATCGTGGAGCTCTCCGGATGGCTCAAGGCTTTGGTCCTCTGTCCCAGCGCCACTGCGGTCCGTGGGCGACGGCGTCACAGAAAAACCCCGTCGAAATGCTGCATCGCAGCTTCGGTGTCGCGCCGTGCATCAAACAAGGCAGCGGCTGGCCGCTCTGCCATGGTATGGGTGGATGGTTGAAGGGGGGGCGATCGGAGGAGAGCTCACAGTGGGTGGGGGAGCAAGCGGCTGGCCGCTTTGCCTTGATATGGGTGGGTACTTGAAGGTGCCGATCGGAGGAGAACTCACATTGCCCGTGTCGAGCAAGCGGCTGACGGCCCTGCCTCGAGATGGGTGGGTGATTGAAGGGGCTGATCGGAGGAGAGCTCACAGTTGCCGTGTGGGGGAAGATGGACGAAGGAGGAACACATGGATAGCAGAAATCGAACTCTCTGGAAAAGCCGTTTGAATCCATCGAAGTTGCCGCGACGTTTGAGTGTTTGGCGTAAGATGTTTGTTCTTGGACAGAGCTGGCGGGTAGATGAGGCTATTTGCGGAAGTCGGCGCGGAATAATATATAGCCGATGCAGCCGATGCTCTTGCGTGCCCCTTGCCCTGTGGCATCAGCGAGGTCAGTCAATGCCTTTCGGCATTTTATGTAGTCAGGATTGGGCATGGAAGCTTTGAGACAGAGGAAATGCGGCTGGGTGACTAGGGACACGGGGCATGAGCGTTGATGCAAGTGGAGTAGTATCGGAGAGCCTGGCCGTGAGCATTTTCGAGCCACTCAAGGCCGGTTTGGGTATCATATGTCTACACGCATTATCTCGTTTCCATCCCTCATCCTCCGCCTCATGCCACACCACCGGCGGCCCCCCTTTCCCCATATAGAATCTCGCAAACACCCCCAATCGGCACATCCATCACCCCATCCGTCCCCTGGCTCCACGCTTTCCGCCAATCAACACCTTGCCCACCTCCCCAAGATCCATCATACCCCATGCCTCGCCCTTTACCCTGATGCCCCTGCTTTCTCACGATGTTGCCCTTCCCATCAAGCACGGCGACATGTGCGGCTTCATCCACGATGTTCTCAATACTGCCCATCGGTAACGTCAGGTAGCCGGTATTGTAGCTCGCGAGGGCGACGTAGATGTAGACGATCGACATGACGAGGAAGGAGGGGATGGCGAGGGACCACCACCGGTTGGGGTAGTAGTAGATCCCGAGTTGGTGCAGGAAGTGGCAGGGGAGGTAGGACCAGAGGAGGTAGAGCACTGGACAGGATCAGCCTATAATCGAGAAGGACACGCTGGGGCTCAGGGAGGAAGATCGTGACTGCGGGAAGGCACGCAGCCATGTCACTGAAGGCAAAGAGGGCGGGGAAACGAAAAGACCGGGGGAAAAAACGAACAGAATGCGAGAGATGATAGGAGGTAGAGCACAAAGCCGTAGTATTCGTAGGTGGGCACTTTTGGGCTCGCGCGGGGTACGGCAGCGGCGATGCGCGCCGATTTCGTCACCGCGCTCTCCGTCTCGTTGGGCGTGTCGTTCTCGGAGCTGTCGGGTGTGCTGGGGCGGGAAGTGGTCGTTGAGAAGGGCGGGCGCAGCAGGGATGTGAGTGAGGGCGATGGCGGTAGTGGCGTGGGTGGGCGATTGTAGAAGGGCGGCGCGAAAGCGTTCGCCATGAGGAGGGATGAGCTGGAGTTGTGGAGCATGCCCGGTTTTGACGAGGTGGAGCCATCTTCTGATGCAGAGGATGAGGAGTCTTCGGACGCGCTGGAGCTTTCCGAGGGTATTTCTTCGCTTGACGGGTCTAGAGTTGAAGATTGCAGAGATGGGGATGCCAGACGGGATGTTGTGGGCGTCTCAGAGTCGGGGGTTGAGGCATCCGAGGGAAGAGAGAAGGGGCGGTTGAGGGGAGGCTTGGGAGGGTCGCGAAGAGGCGTCGGCATCTTCAATGGGAGTTCCTACATGTGCAAACATCAATGGATGAAGAGAAGGTGTAGAGAAAAGGTTTTGCCTAATTGAAAACAAGCATTGTTTGCGCTTGAACAGGCCAAATCTTGAGATGACGTTGAGGCAGGTAAATTGGAGAAAAGCTAAGTTCTTTTCTGGCTTAGTGGAAGCCACGCTAGAATAACGGACCTCTAGACGACGTCTGACTCACTTCATACATGCTCATTTCCACGTTGTCGAATTTTGAACCACCATTTTGCGAATTTCGAAGATTGTAGACTTTTGCTTTCATAATGACGTATGATCGCTCCCCGCTAATCCGACCGGTCTTTACGCCGTAAGGCTTGCTCTAGGCGCGTCGTCTTCAAGCAAACAATCAAGCGCGCGGGTATGATACCGTGATTGTGGTGATTGCGTAATTGCGTGCCCCTAAATCCGGCTGTTTCGGTTTGGTAAAAGGCATTGAGCCATGTCTTCTCTTCTACGGAGAAATGGCAAGTTGCCATCTTGCGAGCCATGCAGAAAGTCAAAATTGAGCTGTGACCACCTAAGTCCTATCTGTGGGCGGTGCCAGAAAAAGCGAACACCTCAAAATTGTATCTACCACCCTGCACCAATGACCAGTACAAAGCGTGCGACCGACGAAAGTACCCAAAATCACCCTAAGCGGCCCAGACATGATGCGACAAAGACTCCTGACCAGAATGGATACCCAAGATCTATTGAGTCTCCTGGAGGCCACAAAGGCCTTCCTGCCCATCACAACCAGGTAGACGAAGTGATCCATCAGCATGCGCCAACGCCGGAAGCAGCTAGAATTGCAGGCGAGACTCGTGAAGGCTACCTTGGACCGACATCGTACGGCGCAGTATTTCGCGAGAGCCAGCTCCTTGACGGTGAAAGCGACCGGTCCTCCGCTTCACCGCCAGCTACCTCAGTTGACCCTTTTGGACGCCCCAATGGCCCTTGCGACCTAGAAGCACCCAAGCACGTGGCCGAAGGCGTTGCAATACTCAACCTGCTCCCCAGTCACAGCCTTGCATGCCAACTGCTCGATAGGTACTACGAGTTCGGCGACGTCTTCTGCCATGAGCAGACCGCTAGAAGGTGCCATGAGTCCATGTGGTCAGCGTATCATGACGCGCTCCACGGAAATCGCAGCAGAGCGCGGTTGGAGGACATGTCAAAGAGGCTGTGTCAGAATGCAATGTCGGTAAGTGCGCGTATCGAAGCTCAATACGCAGCACCCCTCTTGCAATACCTGTAAGACTGGGCAGCTATCACGGAGCAGTCCCGGAGCGTCATGAGATCTTCCAATCCTGTCTCTAAAGGCCATAGCTAATTCTAGGACAGCCACTACCCCCCACCAAAAGTTCAAAGGACTGGCTTGACTCATACTCTGGTTGTAATCTACGATGGGAGCTGATTGCCAATTTCTTCATCTGCTATGCAAATGGAGTCATGACGTACCCAGAGTGGGACAGGCTCTTTGCCGATCCAGCCGCAATGTCCAGGGTCCAGTTCGGCGATCGTATGAGAGCATGCGCTGAAGCGTGTCTGTCATTAGTGAACGATATTGATTCACCAAACGACTTCGTCGTCGCAGCCATGTTGAACATTTACCTCGTACAGTCTTGGACTGATGGGGACACGAGTAAGCTGTAACAACCACCCAAGCAAGACAAAGGCAGCTAAACAGACCTAGGTCCTCAGCTGTGGAGACGATACTCCAATCTTGGTGGGATGATCACTCAGCTTGGTCTGCATCGAGAACCAGACCCAAGACATACACCAGGCGTCACACCTGCGCCATCTTTCCTGGTGGCTGAAATGAGAAGAAGGCTTTTCTGCGAAGTAAGCCCCCATTTCGCCACGAGTACTCCTTCCACCCTTTACTAATCTTTCCTCAAAGTTCTTCCATCTTCAGCAGCAAATCTGTACAATCACTGGCCGACCACCATTGCTCAGCAGACGCTTCGTTACCACACACGTACCTCTTGACCTGACAGATGGAGAGCTAGATGCTGGTGAAAAAGATCTTCTGCTGCATCGAGAGAAGCTGGACGCATTGGGCTGGAACCCTACATTCGGCGGTCTTTCCCGCAACAGGATCGTCCGAGCCTGGCATTTGATGGCACTGATACGTGATGAGATCCTGGAGCTAGCTCAAGGGCCCCTAGAGGAGAATCTGCAGGAGAGGAGACAGTTTGGCTCCCAAGCAGCAATGATTTGTGCAATGCACAAGCGTGCTGACGTGATACCAGACGCTTAAAAGCCAAACTTGCTGAGGACTGGGCTCAGATACCACCGGTCCTTCGCTATGATCCAGTTGCTGATATCGCCCAAGTAGGCGCACGAATTCAGCAATTGCGGACTTGCCTTTATCAAGAGTACCTTCTCAACCAATTCCTTCTCAACCGCTTACCAGACCAAGGCTCGCAACAAATCAAACAGGATCTGATAGATTCAGCAGCTCAGTTGCTTCAATTGGTTCTTTGCTTATCAGCGGCACGAGACACGTTGCCTGACGCTTATCTTTGTACAGTCTGGACGGTAAGGAATACATCTGGTTGCATACAAGCCCCCACTTCAACCCCAAACCAGCTTAAGACAAAGGCATTTCTGTCGATAGCAACATCATCCGGTCCCCATACTCACTGTGGCCGTTTCCAGAATTCTACAATTTGCTCCAATTTTCGTACAAGAAAAATACGTTGTTTTAGCTACCTATCCATCATGACACTTCCGAGCACAGCTAATGCGGCTCTCCAGATCTCTTACGGTGGGATACCTGCTGCAGCAACCCTCAGCGTCGAGCTCCTCAAACAAGCCAAATATCCGTACGAATGGCGGCCCAAACTGTCTCGTGCTGAGACTATTCAGGGCCTTAGCCAGTTTCTAGCGTGCTTGGACTGGGTGCGCCCGACGGAAGGAAATTACAAGATATGTGTGCGCATGAGAAAGATCATCAAACGCGTCTTGGACGAGGTTTTAGAGTTGCCGAACCCCCCAGCGCCAGCGCCGCCACAATCCTATCCTCCGCACAGGCCTGAGAGGCGTGAGACGCACGATCCTGGTGTGGGCGATGTGGAGTTGTCTGCGTGTCTGAGCGGTGACGGGAAGGAGGAAGAAGATTTTCTTGACTGGCTGAATTCGGTGGATTGGACTCGGGATGTTTTGCAAGACGCTTGGATGTGAAGACGGAGGCTACCTTGTGGAGTAGGTGCTTGGCTGAGGCTTTGAGAGAGCGGGGCGACATCGTTTGATTTTACGATGATGATGGATTTGAATTATGTTGCTCTTGATCTGCCTGCCTCTCGCCAAATTTGCGCCAAGATCATACGTATACTTCTTTGGGACTAGCAAATTTAGCCCTTAATCATTCCCAGCTTTCATACGGGTAACGAATGCGCGCTGAGTAATTCTGCTTAGCTCGGTTTCAAAAGACTTCGCCACTGTCTATCCCTTTGTCTCTCCAGCTCCATTGCGCAACGTGACGAATTGCAGATTCCCACGCCTCAAACGATGACGAGCTCGGACTCTCAATCCAATCAGGAACAATAAAGTTGAAGCTGCCCTTCACCACACCTCCTCAAGCCAAAAGAGGACGTAACAAACGTCGTCGGCAGCAGACGCCAGAGCCTCCTGATAGCGAAAGCTGTGGGTCGACAGTCGGTTCGAGCGAGCAGGGCAGCTGGCGATACTCTATCTCAAGCAAAAATGACAGCGGCTAGAGCCCAAGCCTTCAATCATCGATGCCTCGACCACACTAACAAATAGAAGAAGTGGGATGTCAAAAGAATGAGCAACGTTGTGTGACATGGATTTAAAGAATGCTAGCCAATATGGAAGAGGTTATAGAACACATTTCAACCCCTGATCTTCGGCGATGCAAAAGGCTGCATCGATATGACTTTCTACTATCAGACTCCTTGAAGGCACCTCTTCAGCGGCTCAGTGATTCACGCTGGTTGCCGCCAGTCATAAGAATATACCACGCAACAGAAATACGACGCACCTGTCTCGTCTTTTGCTCGGCGGATCGAGATAATCTTCAAGACCTACATCAGAGGACAGAAGGGAGACACTGTCATTGCCGTCCAAGCCAAGCTTGAAAGTGGGATGAAAGGCTTTGCACACGACAACATCGGTCTGCCAGTCAGTCGAAACGAGTCTAGGCAATCCGACCATCACCTACAAAAAGCTGCCTCTCACTCTGCATCTTGTCCCCCATCAAAACTTCTCAACAATTTCTCAACCTTGGTTCTTGACAATCATTTCTCAGTTCAACCTGAGGCCGATATTGTGCCAATACCGGCCAACGATGAGATCCCCCTTTAGTGCAGCAGCAGCAGCCACAAATGATCAACCCCCAAGCCTCTTCGCTCAATCAAGGCTCTTCGAGCTCCTTTCATATCAGCGCCTCGACCATCTCTCTTACCAACACCGACAACTGCGCCAGAGTATTTGAGGCTTCCAAATGTTCTTCTTGAAAGCAGAAGGTCGGGATTGGGCGGCTCTACCCAGCGTCCAAGACCTGGCAACTAGTACCCGATTATTCAAAGGAGACTGTTCAAACGGCTGTTTCATTGGCCTCGAATAGCTTGAGGGAAGTCTTTATCACAGACTTCATCTCGGCCAGCAAGTTTCGGGCTTTCGAGTGAGGTTCCGAGCAGGAGGCTCAATCTGCTACACCTGCGGTGGCTAGGGCCATGTGTCCCACGACTGTACCAGAAGCCAAATGTGCTATGTATGCCATGGTCATCTAGGAGCCGGGTGATGCAACTCGGTGATGTTTGTGTTTGAGCACATCAAACATTGGTGGTTTCGCAGCTCGACTTGCTACACCTGTAGCGGCTGGTCAGGCTAGACATGCTATACCTGCGGAGACTACGGCCATATGTCTCGCAACTGTACAACAGGGCAAGAGTGCCACAAATGTGAAGTTGGTCGAGGAGCTGGCTGATGGCCGCGGAGGTACTGTACTAGCTCTACGAGCTTAGCTTAGATTTTTCAATAGCTCGTGATTCATGTCACTTTTCTCTACAGTCAACAGCATCCTTCTATCACTGCATGATGTATTTCAAATAGGGGTTTGCCCAGGGTTTGCGTCATCCTAAGATGCCTGATGAAATGGGAAATAGAAAATCTTGGCGGATGGCCAAGTCAGGTGATCTCAACACTAGGTCTCAGGGGCATGATGTTCAAGGCCGTTCTATAACTACTTTACACTTGACTACTGCTTGTGAATCTCCATTAGTCAAAAATTTGCATATCTCCAATCTCTAGGCTATGCACCCCACCTTGAAGCTCCCCTAGAACGCTTTCTCGACCTAGCTTTCGAGTGACTGTGAGTCTGCCGAAGAAGCCTTCGATGCTGTGACCAGCATTTCCCTTTGGAAATGCCTACAAGACCTTTATCAGAAATCACCCGGTGGACAAAGAGCGCAAAGATTGCCAAAGATCATATCCGCTCATCAAAGCTAGACCTCCGGAGTAACGATCGCCTTCTCAATGCTGCCACGAATGCACCTCGCACCGCTTTTGAATCCGTGGTCCCGCAACGGACATCTCGTGTGCATACTTTCCTCAGTTCTTCAACCAGCATAAGCGGGCCTAGACGCTATGCTGCTACGCTGGACCGGGGTGAACATATGGTCGAATATCACAGACTTCTGGAGACGTGCACGAACGCACTCGAGCACGCTTCTCACACGTTGGAAAGATACAAAGGAGGTATTTGCGCCATAATATGGCTTGGATTACCGACTTGCGACTGGGCTATCGCATCTAGCAATTTTGTTACACATGATGTGGGACTAGCTGACTATCTTAGCATGACAGACAGTTCATCCTCCTCCTCCTCACGCCTATATATCATAGCTGTCTACACCACTACCTGACAGAGGCACCAGAGTGGCACATATCCGCTCGTACAGAACGAAATGGCCAAGAAACACGCATGGGCTGCTCTCCCAAGCCTACAGATCCCAGATTGACACCATCCAGGCTTCAGAATGCAGTATCAAGAAGAGACAATGAGATGGCCACAATAAGCGGTTAGAAGGGTAATACAGAGGCATCAGAACAACAACAACAGATCAAAGAGGTGGATGGATACGCGTGGGACGTTTCCCTCATACGGCGGCAAGAGGATCAAAGTTTTGGCAACCTTTCTGGCGGGCGCCACCCGACGGACTGAAGTATGTCGTCTACGGCCTACTCAATACCCCTATCTGAGCCCCTTGGCAAGTGTTACCTCCTAGCCCAAGAAGACAACTACTTTGTCGACAAGATATGCCCGATCCCTTCGCGTTTAGATACAGAGCGGGGACGTAAGAATGCATAACGATACAAATGAGAACGTGAAAGAGCTAGAACGACACGAGATCATCTCAATATTACGGTCTACACTGCAAAAAAGTAGATACAATTACGATACAAGCCATTACGCTGCTGCCATCGTCTCCCCTCCTTCCCTAAATGCAAGAAACATGAATTCGAACCGTTGCTGGCATCTCAAGCTCAGCCAGATTGGTCTGCAAAAGCCCCAAAGTCCCCTCTCCCATGTACGCGTCATCCGAGCAAACGCGTCTGGCTTGCCCAACATGCAAGACAAGCTCTCCCCCTCTGCACACACGGCTTGCAAAACCCACCGCAAGCGGTATCTTCCCCAGCCAAGCCCGGCTTAGTGCCCGTTGTCGTTCTTTGCTTGACCAAGACTAATGATATAACAAATGTCAGTATAGGTTCCTTAGATATCCTTGAATAGGGGATATAAGGGCTGGAATTAGGGGTATACATACGGCATCCGTGACGGCCGAGTTCGCGGCCTCCAGGTCTGGTGTCGTGACAACCATGTGCACGCTCTGGAAGCGAAAGAATTGCTTCTCCTCCGCCTTCCCCAGGAATCTCGCCGCGAAAGGACCGGAAGGCAGGAGCACCGTGTGGCGTCGCTTCATGATTGGTAGGGCTTCGTCGTGGATTTGACGGCAGGACAGAAGAAGCGAAGGCTCGACGATGCTGATGCAAGTGGCTATCTCATCGGCTGTTGCTTGGCCAGTCTGTTTGTCTGTTTCTCCGAATGGGCGTATGCAGCGACGTATACCACATTGTTTATAAATGTGGCAGCGGATCTCGAGTGGAAGTGCAAGAAAGCCCATTCTGGTGTGGTGGAAGAGCGAAGTGAGTACCTTTGTGGTAGGGCGAAGCGTAGCTGAGTGATTCGAAGTCGATAAAGAAACGCGGTAGAAGAAGGAAGAATCTGAGAGCAATGCAGCTGACTTGAAGAGGGTCTTGATAGCCGTAGGCTGATGCTTGGTGAATCTGTGTACTTCGCGATGACCTGACGCTGGAGAAAGTTGTTTACTTAGCGTCCCCCTTTCACGACAACAGTCAGCCGCCAGTAGCGCGGCGGAAAATCGCTCGTGCCCTAATATTTCTGTAGCGCCCACACAAACATCCTTTCCTCATATCCAGCAGGGACTCCAGTGGGATCTTTCATCGGCTGGTCCCCGTTACCATCTCCCTCTGTACGGGGACGCAAAAGAGCGACCGCCTTGATGGTGGCGCTCTTGCTCACCATGCCGAGCCCAACRYCGCTTGCGGTGTTGGTGTYAGGTCGGGTGRGAGCGGATGGGTTCACTCGGCCTCCTGGTGAGGCGAGCGTGACCATCTGCTCGCCTATGCAGAGGGTCGGTTGGTGACGGGTTCCATCTCCCTCCGTACGGGGACGCAAAAAAGAGCGACCGCCTTGACGGTGGCGCTCTGCTCACCCTGCCGAGCCCAACATCGCTTGCGGTGTTGGTGTCAGGTCGGGTGGGAGCGGATGGGTTCACTCGGCCTCCTGGTGAGGCGAGCGTGACYATCTGCTCGCCCGTACAGAGGGAAGCTGCGCTCTGGTATGCGAGAGTCGTTGCACTGGTTGTACCCTCTCATCACTGCCCGCTCATCTGGGGTTTCACTGGCTCATCGACCCGTCTTATCGGGGAGGTGAGTCAGTGAGTGCTTATCCTGTTGGGAATCATGGCTGCCAACCCAGCTGAAAGGAGCAATCCTGAATGTGGGTTGGTGGTCACCCGATAGTGACGGACCTCCAGGATGAGGAAGAGCGTAGTGGAAACAAGAAAAGCCAGCCGGTGGAAGGTCCCATTGGAGCCTCTGCTGGAAATCCGGGGTGGTTTGAAAAGAAGAATAAGTGAGTGACCCTGTGGGATAACAAGATGATGATGCTCATGCTGATTCAGAGAGAAAGGAACATCTTCCGGGCTACACCAAAGCAGCTTTGGTAGCAGAGTGGGCAGGACCCCTCTGGAAGGTGAAAGGCTCCGCAGAAGAAGCCCGACAAGTTTTCCAGAAGAATCAGCATTGGTACTTGGACAGTCGGCCATTCTGGATCAACTTCTTGGAGTTCGAACTGCAGCAGCCCATGAGTGCCGAGACGGAGCTGGAGAACACCCGCAGATCCAAATGTATGCTCACTTACCTCGCTCCCCGAAAGCCCATATCTTGAGGTCCTGATACTGACACTCCATGGTTCTTAGGGGGAATTCACGGAAACCCGTGAGAAGGCCCAAGCAACCACTTCATACATACATCTCCTCACAGGAGATGGGGCCTCTATGTGAAGAGCCCAGCCCTACACCGGCCCAAGCAACGACTTCATACATACATCTCCTCACAGGAGATGGGGCATCCATGTCGCCCTTTCCCACTTGCGCGGCTACGCAGTCCAAAGACAAAGAGCCCAGCCCTACATTACCCAAGAATCCCGATGGCAAAGACAGGTAGCCTGGCTGTGTTGTTCGCGGTGGTCCTGCTGGTGGCTCTGCTGGTGGTTCTGCTGGTGGCTCTGCTGGTGGTTCTGCTGGTGATTCTGTTAGCGGTTGAGCCTGCCTCAGAAAGAAAAAACGTGCTACAATTGTTGTCTCCGGCCACAGGACATATCTCCCGCGAATGATCTTGTGCTGAAGGAGGGGATAAAAAGTCCGACAAGTGTGGTAAAGTCGGTCACATCGCCCTCAACTGTGACAAAGGCGGAGGGTACGGAGGCGGATAACTTCCAGACGGCCAGAGGTACGTACTGTCGATTTAACCCTCAACGTCTTCCCGGTAGCTGAGAGTACTACAGGTGTGGAATGACAGGTCATATCGCCCGCAACTGTGACCAAGGCAAAGTACCTGGAGTCGGCTGAAACTCTCTACCGTCTTTGCGGCCTCCAGTGTGGTGCAGCAGCAAGTCTTACCCGCTTGATGGCAAAGTGGAGCACACTGCCCGCAATTGTGACCACGGCGGAAGTTATGGAGGCGGATACGATCTTCCAAGTCTAAGGTGTGTATCATGAGTACTACGTCGCGGCAACTCTCGGTCGTCAGCCACAAAATCAAGAAGAACTGCCAGTCTTCCGTCATCCCTTACCAAGGACACCAATACCGGTCAATGCACGATACATACCTGGGGACATCATCACTTACCCTATATCGATTGTAGATCGAACCACCTCGTCGACAGGCTGGCAACCCGTGACCGAGACACTCAGACTTACCTGTTCAGCCAGACGCTGCCGCTTGCAGCCTTTTGTCGATGGCAACCATGCACGAAGTCTGAAAGGGATGCTCCTGGGCTCTGGAGAAAACTGGAAGCCAATCTACCGCTGAGGATTACCAGCCACTCTGACCAGCCTCCTAGATCACCCCCAGTCTGCCTCATCCTCACCGCTTCCACCTCCGACAATGGACATTTACTGTGGCACCAAGTCTCGCCGAGCACCAGGATGCCTTCATCCCTCACCATCCCGAAGGAGGACACCATTGGAGGTCGAAGACCATGGGGTGGCTCACTTTCAAACAAAGCTAGACGTTGGATGACTGCCAGGGCTGGTCACTGGTGGGCTCGTTGTATTGCATGCCCGGTCGGACAGTGGAACCAGCAGGTTCTGGGTCTCGAGCCGCGAGTAGCAGGCACCACACCATGGGACCAAGCTGGATCAGAAGAGACTCAATGTTATCAGGGGAGTTGGTGCTGTGGAATCAGGGTATTGAGGCGGGAGGGATTGAATGGTGGAAGAGCAGGTCCCTCCGGCCAACTGGGTGGATGGGGCCTCAATGAAGGATGTACCAAATGTGGAGGAAACGCCAAGACAGATGAGAGAGAACGAGGAAGGGACATGGTCGAAAGAAGACGAAGGAGACCAGTCCCTTAGTGCGAAAGGCTTAGGACATTTCTCATGTGATCTGTTATTTCCACACCAGCATACTTAAGGGCCCTTCCTCCCTCTTTCCTTCCTTCTTCCTTTCTCTTTCTTCCACCTCGCCCAGTCTGCCTGGTCCACCTCCCCACCCACCCCCAACAGGCTATGGGAGGTGACAACGACACCTTCTCTCTTGTGTCCTTGCCATCATATGCCCCCGAGCTCCATCATCTCTGTCATACCATCTTGTCAACAGCATCATCAGCCCTCCCTTCTGTCGTCGTCGTTCCAGAGAGCCTCCCTCACATTGCCGTCACACCAAGTGGCCTCCCTCCAAGCACCCTCCCTCCAGTACCTTCCTCTCAGTCACCCTCTCTCCAAGCACCTCAGTCCAACCAGCCAATCTCAGGCAGTCCGTCAGCATGGACTTATCCTGGCCGCTCGCGAACAGCAGAGTGGTCGGACGAGGCTGCAGCAACCACAGGTACGTCCCACGGCTGCTCGACGGGCCAACCTTGCAGCAGACTAACGACGGCGAGTAGGTGTCCAGCAGAGTACAGAGCACAGACGCAGGTCATCGTCCAGAGATCACCATCTAAGACCACGACGGTGCAGAGAGGTGCAGCCACAAGTAAGGACAGCATGACCAAGGTCCATTGAGGACTGGGCAGCGTCGACGACAGTCCCATTCTCTACCACCGCAACGCCGACGGGTGGGTGCCCAGCCCATGAGATCACATTGCACGACCACGGCGATGCAGTGGGATCTCAGCAAGAAGTCACGACAGCATGATAACGGCTCATGAAGACTTGTACAGCGCCAGCGACAGTCCAATGCCCTTCCACGACGACGACAGCGGGTGGATATCCAACAGAGCACAGTCACAGGTCGGCGTCCAAAAACTCTATCCACGACGGCCTCGAAGTGAGGTGCAGGAAAAATTGGCCGACTATACAAGCACACCCTGTCAAAGACTGGAGCGGTACCATCGTGTTTCGATGATCGACCCAGTGATGGCAGCAAGTGGGTGTCAAGCAGAGTACGGTGGTGTGGACGGTGCGAACATCATCAGCAACCACCATCGCCCTTGAACATTCTTTAACTTAGGAAATTACACGCCCTCTCAGACATCATTCTAGAAGTATCGATTGACCTTCAGAATGTCCTGAAGTACCAGGAGCTGACACTTGACTTATCCAAGTGCATCGAGCCTCAAAACACAACAACAACAATCCTTGGACAGCTCACGACCTACCAGAGCCTTAAGACAAATCCAGATGTCGTGCTTCAGGACGTTGTGAAGAGCAGCAACTGTCATACTGCTCACTCGGGGTCGACCAGCATCTCCGTCCACAACGAGTCGACGTCAATAGCACATTCCAATGGCTCGCGGACGCTCGTCGACAAGAAGCCGTCGAGTAAATATATAACCATGCACCGTCCAGGACTGGATGGGTGCCGTCGATGTTTGATAGGCCGATTAGAAGCGGCTCACTCTACTCTTGGTCCGGCATGCACATCCAACGACGTCCCAAGGTAGACCACTCCTAGGTCAAGGGGTAGCCTTAATGAATTGACGATAGATCAGCTACAGCGTTGGAGGCTCTGCAATGACCATCTCTGCTGCGTCAACGAACGACAGGTCTTGCACATTCTCTTGTCGGAACTGTGACGGATGTGGAAAAGAGCGAGAAGGTTGACGGACCCCAGTATGCCTTCTACAGGCTTCCTCAACCCGTACACAGCGACGGAAATCAGTCAATACTTCCAAGGCCCCATCCAGTTTCTAGCACTCGACAAAGACGTGCGGGACAGGATCCTTTACTTCTGTTGCCCAGAAGTGAGGGTCTATCCTTCCTTATTTTAGGATAAAGCTGGTAAAGATCGAACGCTGCCCGCAACGTCCTCTGTCGATCTTATCGGTCAACCAGCAGCTCCGCCTTGAGGTATCAGGCATAATCTACACCAATTGTACACGTGTGCTGCCCAAATTCCCATACATACCTCAATACCTCAACACTATGAGACCAAGGCCAGATGTGCCCGCGCCAGACGTGTGATGGACAACTGTGGACTTCACATTCATATGGAGAGGGTCACCCCGTTGGGTGATCTTATACACCGAATTCGACTAGTCGAATTCAAATTTCCTAAATATATAGGTATCGATCGGCAGCCTATTATGCCGGGACGATAGGAAGCGTGTGTTTTTGTTTTTGCTTTTTCTGACGGAGGACAAAGGAGGTTGAAGTAAGTACCGGCAGACTTCCGTGATTCTCATGATCCACCTCCTGGTTGGAACAAAGGCTGACCGTGTCGAAGGTGGTCTGTTCCCCGGTGTTAGCTGGAACCTCCATCTCCCGGTGCCTTTGTGACCCGGCATGTTCGTAACTGGATCGCTAATACGAAACAAGTTGAGACGTGGGCTCGCCGCCCTCTCAGTTTCTTAGGGTCGCTAATACGAAACAAATTGAGATGGAGGTTCCGCCCCCTCAGCGGGGGGGGGTCGTAAATACGAAACATTGGGTTCGCCGCTCTCTCGGTTTGAAGAATCGCCAATACGAAACAGATTGAGACGTGGGTTCACCGCCCTCTCAGTTTGAAAGACCGCCAATACGGAGCAAGTTGAGATGAGGATTCGTCCTTCCAGCAAACAGCATCTCAATACCTGCAGGGATGCGATCGTACCTGCCTTTGCTCGCAGAGCGAACAGCCTTGAGGAAACGGGGAAACCTATCGTTTTCGGTCTGTGGCTTTCTGGTTTTGGGACGGTTCTGGAGATATCTAGGTCTTTGAGGAGGCGCCTCCACCGACCTATGACGAAACCGCCAAAGGACCGGCTTACCATGAACGGTCCTCGTCATTCTTCCTCACTTCCCCGAACGCTTCCTCACAGTATCATCATGACCAACGACCACCAAGAGCCCAGTACAGCAGTCTCACGCTCACCACCGTCTTTCGCACCGCCAAGAGCCTAGCAACATGCTCTGGCTCATCTTCCTCCCCGTCACCCACGCGACCTTCCTCGCCCTCGCCTTGGCCCTCTTCGAAGTGGCCTTCTACCTAATCATCCTTGCAAACCTTCTCCTCCTCCTCACCGACCTCCTGGTCCTAATCGTACGCCAATCCAACTTCGCCCTCGCAGCGTGCGTAGCGTCGCTAGTCTACCTTCCGTTCCCGTTGAACGTCGCCACCGCCGTGCTTTTCGCCGGTAAGGTTTCCATCGTGGCTGCAGTGCGGTTCGCCCGCGACTATCTATTCAAGCCGGTGAGATTTCCGTCGTGACTACGGTGCTCGTTGGGCCAGACAGCAACACTCGGCTCACAGTCACTTCTTACATATATATCCGGCCTAATATTATTCCTTGCCGCGGACTTCGGGAATACACTGTCTCGCTTCTTTAAAGCCGCGAAGACCTTCTCCTGGCTCCAGTGTTTACCACCCTCTACGCAACTTTCACAACG
Source organism: Ramalina peruviana (assembly GCA_001956345.1). Taxonomy (NCBI): domain Eukaryota; kingdom Fungi; phylum Ascomycota; class Lecanoromycetes; order Lecanorales; family Ramalinaceae; genus Ramalina; species Ramalina peruviana. The sequence goes on from MSTJ01000050.1 coordinate 36,076, forward strand.
CGGTGGTACCAGACATCCACTGTCGTTAAGCTTCAGGAGGAGCTTATATTCGGGGGGCTCAGGTTCAGGATTTGAGTGCTCAAGTTCAGAATTTGAGCGCTCAAGTTGAGAATTTGACTGCTCAGGTTCAGGATTTGAGAGCTCAAGTTCAGAATTTGAGCGCTCAAGTTGAGAATTTGACTGCTCAGGTTCAGGATTTGAGAGCTCAAGTTCAGAATCTGACTGCTCAGGCTCAGGATTCCAGTCATCAACACAATAAAATCTACGAGCATATCGATGACTTGGGTGAGAAACAATACAAAACAGCAATTGCTGTCAACACCCTATCTGAAAGTCTCCAAGCACTGTAAGGACAGCCTGCCTTCGCACTTCCTGCGAGCACGACGCTTGGGTCAGAGCGACCAACTCTCCAGTGATTGGCCTGGACATTACTTTGACGCCCTTTCACGACTTCGAAAGCAAACCGTTTCCCAGTCTCCCCAAAAGCCTACGAGAGATCAATATGGACACTCCCTTGGAGCCTCAAACTAAATATATAACGCAAATCGGGCCCGCAACTCCATAGCTCAGCAACGAATGCTCGAGTTGCTTCACAATCGGACTCTCATTCCAGCAGAGCATTACAGCAACTGACGGAACAATTCGCCAGTCTCAAGCAGCAGATGACATCTGTGGGGGCGACTGGTGCCCGATATCGACGACATGCTAGACAAAATTGGTCTGGAGATGGAGGGGCCTTTGGTCGAGAAGAAGAAGTGGTTGGCGTCATTGGCGTCAAACCGCAAATGGTGAATTTACACCTGGCTGCTTGATGGAATCGATACGGTACCGGCTCCAGCCAAGACAGCTTGGCTCAGTGTTGGATTCGGAGCCAGACATCCATACTTTCAAGAGTGCGGCTTACAATCCAGTGAGAGTCTGTGGGAGAACAAGCAGATACTGCTATTGGGGGTTGGGGTATCAGCTGTGTCGGCTTGTCGTGAAATATATAGAATTGCCTTTGGTCTTAATCGTGAATGCGATGGAGGTGGTTTAATGCAAATTAATCCACATGACCAAACTTCAAACTTGCTGTACTGTAAGATTGTCAAAGCTAGCTGCCAAACCTATCGTGTTCGTTTGCTTTCCCATCAAAAGAGCGGTTATCTATTCTTCAGGCTTGTGCTACCTTCATCATAGTGAGTGGTTCAGCTACAAGCCACATGGCCGCATGATGACGCTCACTGCAGGATTTACGGACTCAGGTGAATTTGTCCCATATGCAGCCTGCTGATCTACCAAGTACAAAGGCCCCGATCGGCTATGGAAGAATGTGGAAAATCATGGGCCCTCTCACTCAAATCCCTAGATTCTCCATCTCATAATAGACTTGAAGAACACAATCCAAACCGTATTCCCACCCATCAGCTCCCTTTGAATGATAATGTGCACTGCTTCCCATTGCGTCCAGCTTCCTCAGTCCACCAACGTACACCTTCCCCTCCAAGATCCCTCGTGGCGTCTATTGCCCTAACCTCCTTAATCCACTTGTCGAAGAGCAACGTCGCACCATCGCCCTCCATCACGCTACTCGTCTCCATCTTACGGACGAAACCCCTCAATACCGCCAATGTAGAACAAACAGCATAGCCGCTTCCATCCTCGCTTCACGCCGCTCTCGCCATCAGAACCCGATGAGGACATGTGAATCCTGATCAGCTAAGATTGAGCACATTCACGCTCTTCTGATTTCAAGGATCGGTCGGAGGGGCAACACACTACCAATGTAGATCCGGATGATGATATCTCTTCTTGTAGAGCGTGCATGGTAGGGATTGATAAGCACGATGACCAGGGTGATGGCTGGGAGCGTGGCATGGAGTATACTGATGGTCACAGATTTGTGGGCATGTGCAGTGCATGAGACGGAGATGTGTGCTTCGGAACGTAGAGCGCTGTGGACTTGAGATTGAAGGTGTTGGCAAATTGATCACTGCCCGATCAGTGATCTCATCGCTGGAGAGGTATGTTGTCAAATGGGATCTGATGGCTGGTTGGGCTGGACTGCTAATTGCTCGGTCTCGACGCATACACAGGGTGATCTGAGTGAGAGAAGTGTCTTTGATTGGCTTGTCTCAGAGCCCCTGGTTCGTGAGGGACCTCGACGGCGTCGACGGTCCTAGCCCAAGAGTCAAGGACTACTATGGGCCCGTTTGTGGCCCGGCCACCGCGTCAACGACGTCAACGGCACGCACCAAGGCTGAGAACCCCAAGCCAAAAACCAGGAGTCTGCGGAGTAGACGACCCAGACGGGAAAACGGCTGGCCCAACTGGCCTTAAGCGTGCTGGTGGCGACGAGATGCCTCGAGTATAGTGTCATCAGACAGGTCGATGTAGAGCTGGTAAGCGTCCGACTTCCAGCGGCCCATAGCCTTGATAAGATCGGGACTTAACTTCTTTCTTTGAGCGTCCGTCGCGGCCCCCCTGCGAAACGAGTGGCCGGAGTAGTTACCATAAATACCACGGCGGGCCAAACGGGCCTGTAATGTGTTAACGACAAGCCGTCTGCTAAAGGGTCCCGATGGCAGGGCAAATAATGGCTGTTGTGGTGGGGCCGGGAAGCGTAAATAGAGGTTTGGGGCTGCTGTTCCTGATGCAAGACTGGCGGGAAAAGCGAACTTTCTTGGCATCCCGGGTGCTCTCAACGATCTGGTCTTTGCGTCACATGCATAGAGAACGTTAAATTGATGAGAAAAAAGCAGTAATGTGAGGATCTATCAGATCTGGAGTTGGTCCTGCGCTTGATTCAGCGCAGAAATACGTTTGATTGACAGATCTTGCGGTTTTTCTAAACTATCTAGGAGGTCATATATGGGGCAAGTAAGCCCCAGGGCCACCGCCAATGCAAATCATTGCGAGCGCTTTTCTTGGTCAACGCTCCCGTGTCCTGTCAATGATGGTATTGCTGGATCAAGCCGGCTTGTTCACCTATCACTGACGCCAACACTCCCGCCAACACTCCCTTTTCTTTGGAGGAGGTTGTCGTTGTAAGGCAGCTTGAATTTGTGCAACACTGAGTCTATCTCGAATCCTGATACGTATCAGCAACGATACTCGCACTCGACTCCCGGATACTCACGTGATGAGCTGAAGATTGAATTCACATCCTGTGGAAAGTTTGGCAGCAGTGCGTTTCGGCGATTTTTGAAAGGCTCCGGGGGAGTGCGGCCATCTGTAATGGCGGCGTTCATTGCTCGGACCGACTGGTTATAGCCACTAGCAAGTACGAGGATTGAGCAGTATGTTCTCGAAAGGACTGGACAGTAGATGGGACTTACTTCGCTTGGACTTGACTATCAATAGCCAAAATCTCCTTCGCTATCGTGGTAACGTATTGCAATATCTGCTCTAACGTGTTGCTCGAGATAGACTGCAAATGCTGAGGTTGGTTGTTTGTCGCTATGCTCTGACCTTGTGCCCCAGATGACCAATCTGACGCTAGAAAAAGGCACAACATATATATTTATGAGTTTTGACATCGCTGTGCCAGCGGCGGTGAGAGGGAATTGACTGAGTCAACTATTTGAAGAGAGGAGGAAAGGCCCCGCAATATATCCCTCGCTTTGCTGATCTGGCAGCATTTCCTTTTTGCGTTAGTATATCGATTAGCAGCCTGAATTTATATGAGAAGTTCGGGAGATGATCCGGGAAGTAACGCAAGAAGGTAACGCTGCCATATCAGCAAAGGGAGGGACAGCGGAACGTAAAGTTAGGCCCAATACAGCGAGGCGCTACTCCTAGCACCGGTTCTTCCCGCTGTCATTCCTAATCCCTTATCGATATGCTCTCTCACAGGTGAAATTAGCACGGGCAAGCACTCCTGACGCTCTTGAGCAAAGACGCGAGCATCCAGCTGATTAAATCTTTCTTGGGAGACTCTTGTCCACCTTAGGCCAGCAGTGACTCTCTGCATCTTTTCCAAATATTAGCTCGGCGTAGTCATAATAAGATCGACTGTCGACGACAAGTTGCGCGCTCGAGCAACCAGTGAGACCTTCTCCTCAAGTTCCGCAATAGTGTGACGAAGGTCACATTCGTAGAATGCCCTAGGTATTGAATTGAGGCAGCGTGCAATTTCACTCTCGATGATCGCAGGATCACGTAGTACCGGCAGAGACGGTTGTGAGGTGCTTGGGGGTACATCCGGCTATTAGCATCTAAATGGATCTATGCAGGGGTAAGAGCGTACCACTGTTGCATTTGAGCGTTACCCAGTCTCTCCTTTTCATGGCCGTTTTCTTTTGGCACAGAAACGGATGACGTTTTTTGAGACACAGGTGCAAGCACATTTGCTTGAAATTATTGGTAGGATAAATTATCTCAGCACAGCCTTCCAGGTTCGACAGGCTTTACTCCATTTGTGGATGTCATGAAGCCTATCCGGTCTATACCTTGCGTTCTCGATGCTTCTTTATTCCGGTCGGTGTACAGCCGGTAGTTGCCCTCATTTTGGTGGTCAAGAAGTCGTGGTTAGCTTCAAGATCGTGAGTTTCGTGGTCGAGAGACTGGTGAGAGGCTTTAGGGTAGAACTTCTGGAAGTTTAATTTGCGATTGGCTTTCCAAGACATTCTCTCAATTGAAGCAGGTCAATGTAAGCCCTTTACGCCTCGTCCTTGTCCTCAAGCTAATCGCGCGAGCCGTGCCCAGCAACTTGTGAATGTGATCCACCTCTTACCTTTAATAGTAAGGAGTCGAAGCTGACCCTTGAATCATTGAGGCGTAAATGGTGGCTCGGACTGTTTCTTGTAGATTATTGTTCAAGTCACCCTCCTCATTGAGAAGGTTGTATAATTCCTAGATCTGTTCATGGGCCATGCTCAACTCGGCTGGATCTGGTGACGAATAACGAACCTCCACGATTCAGCGAGGCATTGATATTTGCGCTCGGTTTTGAAACGTGCGAAGTCGGTGTCGACGCTGGTGAAAAAAGAACGATGGGTAGACGAATATATGGCTAGTCTAAGCATCCCGTGATGACATAGGTATATCAGCTTGCAAATGCAGTAGGACAGGAGGAAGAGGAAGCGGCGACCGGGGAATGTAGCATCGCCGCAACGGGAGCCACGCTGTCGACAAAGCTATCCCCAGAGTTAACTCATTCTTGGGCCAAGTAGGCGTTGCCTTGATCTCAATCGTATTGCCGTCCTCGTTTCTTTCGATATTGCGTAGGATTCGTTGTTCCAATCCATCATGTGGTCCGCTCTAGGCCCGTTGTTCGAACGATTACTGTTGCCTTGTCCTGAATGGGATCCTTGGTTAGACATATATCAATGCTGATCGTGGAAACCGACACGTCGTCTTCTCTCGTAGAGGATATTGCTAGTGCTCTCAACAGCTAGTGAATCCATACTCCTGTACGGCTAGTAGGTGCCCCAACTTTGGGAGCTCTGTATCCAGTGCTGTCTTGACGAAACAGTGACTTCATCACATCTCCTCCATTGCCCTGAAACAAGCCGCCAGCGACAAGATCTCAGGTGCAAAGTTTCCTGGTTCATTCTTCAACCTCCTGTGATTTTTCTTTCCTTCGCAAAGCACAGAGAGTGGTCAGAGGCAACAAACTATGACCCCTGAAGGTACAGGTAGTCTTTGGTTGCCACTGGGTAGCCTAGCCGTCATTGATTGATCCGAATGCAGGCAAAGCGGCCCCACAGTCTTCAAAATACAAGGATGAGCACAGACACGCTCTCGTGGTTTCGAGAATCGGTTTTAGGGACCACTCATCGCCAAATCTCGTCAAAACAACTGTTCCTTCTCTTGTTTGGCAAGACAATCGATGATGGACGACCTGGTCCGGAGCGTGACAGCAGTTCTTCTGATGGTAGAAGCTTTCCCGTGATGTCTTGTGAGCCAGATACGGGCTTGTCGTTCTCGCTCTGGCCTGTGGTTTGCTCGAGATTAGAACCGCTGGCAGGGCGTCTTCTACGTGATCACTGAGATCATCACCGGCAATGGATGCCCACTCTGATGGCCGATCTGACTCATCTGTTCATTTAGAGGTGGTGGGACACAGTTTTCGACGCGATTCTGGTAGGTCCAGCGTGTTTAGAAGCCTCCTATCAAAAAGACAGCGGACGACCTACGTATCGTTCAAGAGAGCTGAAAATCCAGCAAAGTTGCCCGTTTGCGTTCCTATTTGTTGTGAGATGCTGGAAAGCGGAAAGCGCGCCGCTATGATTAGCGTTTCCTCCTTCGTGCCTCGCAAAATCCGATCATTCTTTCAGGTATCAAATACAAGAACAACTTCTCTCCCCTCTATCTCAACAACGATACGATGGATGCAAATGGGCCGACTTGGCCTGCATTTGCGATGATGGTTTTCAAGAGATTACAAGCAGCGTAAGAACAGCCTCTCCCCCAAAATTCTGATCAATTAAATGCTGAGAGGATAACCATAGAGAGAGCAATGCAAATGCCAGAGCCCACAACGCTCTGGTGTTCTCCTTGGATGCCGAATTAAAACCTCTACATGCCACCACGAACGTAGTGGTGGCAAATTTCCCAACAAATTTGGGGGAACTTCTTGCTCTCACCCGTGAGTGCTGTAGAAACATACATTTGAAAGGCTATTGACGACGCCTACTAGTTGCACAGGTCGATCGACTCCTGCAAGATTGCGGAATACAGTCAGAGGGAACTCTGAACAGCAAGAGGAAGACTCTTGCATCGGCTGCCGATGTACCGGCGGCCTTTCTATACTATTGGCCCAGCGATTGACGGAAACCGGGCGTCAATCACCAAGCTCAAGAACGCTCATACACATCCTCGCGGAACGTTAGCTAAATGAATCGCAAGAAACTGCGAGTTTGGGCGAGGTGAAGAAGACCGGATAGACAATCTGATGAAGATATCAGGCTTGGGATCTACATCACGGATCGCTACTCTCAAAATTGGCGGGAATGATACGGGGAGACAATTGAAGATTTCGATTGGAGCAGTAGTCCGCACATCTTGCTACTTGATTTCTTGCCTGACGCCTTTGTCGAGTGACATGATTTGTCCAGGTAGGGCTAAGACTAGGCTGAGCGATACCTGACCATTTCACATTCCTGAAATATCATTAACCCCTACCTAGCGACCGTGACCTGCTTTTGAGGATGGTACAGATATGACCAGATATATTCTAATTGGCTCATTGAGCTGAGCCAAAGCTCATAATTTGGGCTATTTGTCTGGCTGAAACGATAAATTCCAAGCTATCATTGAATTCTGGAGGCTTGTAGAATGAAAGGGGCATTTTTTTTGGAACGTACTCCATGTGTGCACCAGAATCCATTTTCAATACAGATTTATCCCAGGTTCCTCCCCAATCCCTCATATTCTACAACAGATGCACAAAAAACGAATGCATGTGGTCAGATTCCTGCTCACCCCCAGCCTGAGCCTCCAGTATACCCGAATCGCCCGTTACCGGGCTCATAGTTACTCATGCCAAGCAAACACCGTTCGTGGAATATCTCTTGACAGTCTTTCCATTTCCCCCTGTCCATGCCCTCGCCCTCCGTTCGCTTCCATTGTCTTATTAATGTTGGATTCGGAACAAATACATGGAGGAATGCGCTTTAAGTTTGAGAAATTGCAGTGAGCACGTAGGACAACAAGAGGTGCTGGGAATGATCTCATTGCTTGGCAGGATCTATGGCAGTTCTAGAGGAATCCGACTGCTCGCTCAAAGTTAATCTCTACGCATTCAAGAAGACATACGTAAGTGGCACGTTCTGAAATTTTGAATTGCCTTGTCTATCGTATTGAATCCATCAAGCAGCAATATGCAACTTGATGAGTTCTGGGTTGATCCCGATACACGACGCCAACCACTTCTTCTTCTCCAAGAAAGGACCATCCATCCCCACACCAATCTCTTCGAGCATTTCTTCGACTTCGGGCACTACTATACGTCAGTGCTCATGTTTACAAGGACATCTAGAGCACTTACATGTCAATGAAATGATTTCTCTGATATTCTTGGGGAAATTTGAAATCGATCGGTTTTGAAAATTACTTGGGGGCTCCAAGGGGGCGTTGATGTCGACGATCAGAGCATTTGCCGCTCTGACGCCATAAGTGTTGTGTTCGCTGGAGGAAGTGCGGCTTTAGCTATCAATTCTCGAGAAAATGCGAAGGCAGGCTGTCCTTACAGTACTTCAAGACTTTTAGATAGGATCTCTATAGCAAATGCTGTTTTTTGTTGGTTCTCATCCAAGTCATCGATACGCGCGTAGATTTCATCGCGCTGATGACTGGAATCCTGAACCCGAGCACTCAAATTGTGAACTTGAGCGCTCAAATTCTGAACTAGAGCTCTCAATTCCTGAACCTGGCTTTCTACACCCAGAGAGTCAGTTGGATGTTGTTGGTGTGCAATAGGAAGTATCGGACCTAGACCTGCCGTGTCTGTCGCAGGAGTGGGACTCTCTTGAACCTGGCTTTCTACATTCAGAGTGTCGGTTGGAGGTTGTTGATGTGCATTAGGAAGCATCGGACCTAGACCTGCCGTGTCTATCCCAGGAGTGGGACTCATGGTGGAAATGAGAAGTCCGGGACGAGAAGTTGGGGAACAAAGATGAGCGGGAAGAGAGAGGATGAGCAGGGCGCAGGCTACGTTTAAATATCTGGGCGAAGAAGCACTAAACTCAGTCTTGCCCTTTCGGCTTCTCAGTAATTGCCAGCAGATCGTAATGAGCAAGTTTTTGGTCAATTCGTCATTCTTCGATCATTCCCCTGAGCAATTCCCTACCCAAGTGTCATGTCCTCCTGACATGATAAGCTTTCCTCCACGTCACACCGCTTTCCCTGCAAGAGGTCAAAGCGTCCAGATATCTATTGGACGCTCGCGGAAGCGTGTCGATTTGAAAAAGTCTATTCTTGCCCAGAGGTCATGGACCGATACTCTGAGCCAGCATCTTTGTAGGGATTCATACGTAATGGCGACTGACGTATTTGGATTGAGGTGTGGTGCATGGACATTGACACTCGATCTCGTGCCAGACACCCTTGTCAAAAAAACTGATTCATCCTGGCCTGGCTGGGACTATGCTGAGCGATAACGGAGTGTTTCCAACCCTTGAGCTATCATTCACTCTCAGAAGTAACTATGATCTGCTTTTGAGGCTGGCACAGATCTCAGATGACCAGATAGAACGTAATTGGCTCATTGAGCAGAACCAAAGCTCAAAATTTGCTCGATTTGTCTGGCCGAAACGATTGATATCAAGCTATCATTGAATTTTGGCGGATTGTAGGATGAAAGGGCCACTTGTAGAGATAGTAAAAACGTTTGTTGGTGCCTGAAAAAATCAAATTCCAAGTCATATTGTATGCATGACCTCTAATGGTGAATGAGGCAGCTGAAATTGCCGCTCATCATTGGTGCGACCGAAGGAGTCCAGGCCCCTGATCTCTCAGCCCTACCGTGGTTTTCCTGTGTTGTTCACCAACGTGCCTCCTAAAAAAAGCACCATGCTTTCCTGACTGACCAGGCCCATGAAGTGCAATGTCTCTGTCATCAGCTTTTTATCATCCTGATGAGGGCTTCATCGAGGTCGTGCTTTGACAGTATTTGCAAGGAGTCTGACGATGGCGGACGCCAAAACAGTGTAGCCCTTTGATCAGAGCATTTGGAAGGACACCGGCTTTGAATACACCACCACGCGTCTCATCCCAGACCTGATCACGAGGAAAAATAGTTGGATGACCGTACAGATCATTAAAAATACAACATTGTGCGCCTCCTACTTCTGTCTATCGAGAAGTGGGCCTTGCTAACAAAGTCGCATTCTGTAGCCTCAACCCAAAGCTACCCTCAAAATTCAGCATTCAGCTTCAGCTGCCTTGACGTTACGTCTTGTCTCCCTACAACCTACAGCCAGATTGGTGTCCGGTTGGATACCGACCAGTCAGGCCCAGAAAATCACACGGGTGCTCTGAGCCGTGTGACGGGCTTCAAAAATCGTCCAGATTTTGTCATTGCCTCACAATTCGCGTTATTGGTACAACACTCCGACCTTCCGTCCAAGAGACTTAGAGACTAAGTGCTATTAGGTCAGCCTACGATGAGAAGAGCTATCACGTTCCCCACGCCAGGACTTTCTCCAACGATCTCCTCTTCTTGCTGCAAGATTTTCTCAGAAATACCTCCAGTGTCGTACCTACCTCAAGATATCATAATCATGGGTTGAGGAAGACTTTCACCCGAGAAACCTCAGAGGAAGAGCTTGCTTGGGACCAGCCAGTTTGTAGCAGCGGCATTGGAGTTGCTGAAAAATTACCAAACCTGCCTTTCAAACCGAGGACCAAGCTGGCACACTTCAGGCCTACCTTTCAGTACCCTCGAGCCTCTCCTCCTATTATCAAATCCTTCTTGAGCCGGCATACCCATCATCTCAGCGTATTGATATCCATTTCAATCAGGCCGGACCGAGACAATACTCCTGCAAACAGCCAAGTTCGTTGCATCGCACACGAGAGTATGGCATTGTTGGAGAGCAGCAGATAATGGGTCGGCCTCTTATTCAGGTACCAAGAAAAGGTGGCTTACTACGCTCAAATCTGCCTGCTTGATATGCATAAGACAAGATGGTGCGCGGCTTGGTTCTGCGCGCCACAAAGAGCTAGCCAGGTAAAGGGGGCGACAACAGAACGAAGCCACCTACTATGGGGAACCTTAATACTTGACAAGAGATATGTCGGCTCAGCAAACACATTCGACATATCCTGACTCCATGGCATAAGGGATCCGCAGAATGCACGGCCAGCTCTTCGCTCGGATATCAGGTCAATTCATATTTCGAACCATCAATGTTCCGATCACACAGAGAAGATGCATTAGGATCTTCAGGTATGCCTGAATCATCAACGACACGGCGACGCACCTGCAAAGCAGCCCAAGAAATGTGCCGCTGAAATGCACCGCTCCACCAGAGGCTTTTGATCGATCTGAAGACGACAAGGACAACAATGATCATAAGTCTGTGAACAAAAAGAGCTCAACTTCCAGCAACAGGCAGACCAAGGCTTTGAATCAAAGAATCTTATAAAAATATAGCTACAGCATCATTTGAAGAGCATCAACGAAGGCTGGACCTTGGTGAGCGCTGGACGGCACCCATCGATAAGCAGACTGGCCCATATGGGACCAAGGCCATGCAAGATAAGGAGCGATAAGAGAGCGAGGAGGCAACTTAGCTGGAGATTAGCACCCGGGCGGTACAGTTTTCGTCTGGGGACGGCGAGAGAAAAAAAGGGTAAAAGGGGCTTTCGTTCTTGCCCAGCTGTTGAGCTTGGCTGCTCCTGGAATAGGGGATGATGGTCGGTTTCAGTGCACCGCAAAGTGCCTGGCCGGCTGTCGCCTCTTTTTCCAACCTCAACCCAAGCAGCTGGTGGACGAAGGGCTCGGCCAGAGGCTTCCAGAGGATTCCATTGGCAACGTTAGTGCCTCTGATCGCTGCTGACGAATTGCCTCCCATCGCCCGCTTCCATGGGGTTCCTACATCGATGCGTCAGCTATCTACAGCGCCTGCAATCTTTTTAAGTTCAACCACTAGGAAGCTTAACATCTCAACAAGCTCGTCGAAAATACCATCATGGCCTTCAGCAAAGCAAACGAATCTCCCGAAAATGTTATCGGAACACCTCCTACATCGACGGAGTCTGAATCGTCATTCAGTCCTGAGAACCCTCGCCCGCGTCACTACATCTGCCGAGACAACAAAACGTTGGTCCCTCTGATCGCTGTCGACGAATTGCTTCCCTTTATCTACATTCATGGGGTTCCTTTGTCGTTGACTACAGCGGACATCGAAGAATGGGACATGTCTCGCTGCGGCGACGTGATCGATCGAGCCAAAATTCTGTATCGCATCGAGTTCAACACCAACTCAAGCAGCAATCAGTCAGCTCATGACCGCAAGCCTCCTACAGCCCCTCTCAAAGGAAAGCAGAAGACTCCAAAGGACTTCACTGCGCAACGCAGCACAATTCCTGCATCGGCACAGCACCATGGTGACCATCTCTACAACCACCTCAACCAATTCTTCCGGCAAACCGAGATCTGGACAGGTACCTACGCCAACAGTCCAGTACCGGCGGCACTGCAGAGCATTACCAAGAAATTCAAAGATCGCCAATCATAAATAGCCATTTCCAGCCACCTGCTACACGATCCTAGCAATTCCTTGCCGTCTTTGTTGGCGACCATTTTCCAAAAGACTCGCACTGCCATCCCTATCAAAAGTACCGCTTTTGTGATCGGATATTCTATCATCGTTGGAACGTCTTGAAACAGTCGAATTGCGAACCGTCTTTGTTGGCGACCATTTTCAGATTGCTGGAACAGCCATGAGGAGTCAGCTCGATACCATCGCGGAGCCCGTGAAAAAGCTTGTGTGGCGCCACCCTATTATACGGGAGACTACAGTGCCATTCCAGATCAGGTCCACCGAGCCTCGGACCAGCACAGGGGTAATCAAAACCCCTGGCAACTTGCCGTCTTTGTTGGCGACCATTTTCATACTGTCACCGGCAGTTGTGACGACGAATGGAAATAAGGCCACATTGTGGCATTATTGGAGGGTGCAACATCCCTCAAGAACGCCAAACGCAGCCACTCCCGGCATCTATGGGGGGAAAGAAGGGGATGATCATGGGTCAGAATCAGTCAGGCTCCCCATTGGAGCAGAACTGGTCCGGCTACGAGGAATCAGCTCGATACCATCCCGGAGCCCCTGAAGAAGGCTCGCGGTCCACCGGACAACGCTGGCAACTCGCCGTCTTTGTTGGCGACTATTTTCAAACTGCCACCGGCGGTTGTGACGAAGAATGGAAATAATGCCACGGTTGTGGCAATGGAGGCGGTTGGCTCCAGAGCCTAGTGCCGGAAGCTCTGGCCAATTGGCGCAAGGTTCGTCCTCCGCCTCACCCTTGACGGCGGTACCGATCTTTGGAGCTAATCTGGACCCGCAGGCCAAAGCCGAGTCGACGACACGTCCTCTGAGGTCTGTCTCTACATGAACCTCAATCCTTACTTCCCCTTGATTTGCAGCTTACCATTCTTAGACGTTTGACCTCCTTTCGCACGAATTTTTCTGCGAATATTTTGTCGGTCCCCCGAACGAGCGATTCCAAATCGTTGGGGCACACGAAGAACCGTGTGATTGCTGTCCCTTTGATTTCTACTCTCCCTCAACATCGGAAGGGGAGAAGTATCTCAGCACAATTTCTGACCGAGACTCCTTCCCGAGTCAATTGCCGCCTGACGTCGAAAACCCTCCCTTGCCGTCTTTGTTGGCGACCATTTTCAGATGGCTGGAACAGCCAGGGGAGGAGTCTCCCGGCGCAAGTCCTGACGGAGACTCCATCCTGAGTCAATTGTTGCCTGATCCTCTATTCACCAAAAGCCGTCAAAGTCAACCAATCTTCACTGAAGATCATGTCTTACCTCAGCCACGAGTAAACTCTCAACAGCTTGTTGAAGGTTGATGAGGGGGAAGTCCTAGAAGACCCCGAGTACATCCATAATGACCAGGGTATGATCACCGTCGTGGAGTTGAGAACGTTCTATTAGCATAGCCAGCTTATCTTAGTCTCTCTCGTCGCTCTAAAACCACAATTCGCATGCTCTCTTAACATGATTCCCCCCCCCCCCTCATTTCCACCCCTCCTTTCCCTTTTAGCAATAGTAAAAACAAGCCCCGTCACCCCGGGGCCAATCATGGCTCGCCACCCACCCCCACTCCACCGTATCCTCATCCAGATCATCCACTATTGCCCTGCATCCATATCAGCCTACACCCCCGCCATAGCTGCAGGTGTGCACATACCAATCTGCCAGGCCATTTGCGGCCCCACCAACGGCCACCCCGGTCTACCAGTCCCTCCAAAGCTGTTCGAGGAAGCTAGCAAGCAGAAATGTACCCCTCAGGATACTCAGACCGACCAGACCAGCGATGATGTAGGTGCGGACTGGATGGTCGCGGGCAAACCGCACCGCAGCCACGACCGAAATCTCACCGGCCAGAAGCATGGCGGTGGCGATATTGAGAGGGAAGGAGAGGCACACCAGCGACGCCACGCATGCTGCGAGGGCGAAGTTTGGTTGGCGTACGGTGAAGACCAGGAGGTCGACGAGGAGGAGGAGAAGGTCTACCAGGACAATCAGGTAGAAAGCCACTTCGAGGAGGGCCACGGCGAGGAAGGCGGCAAGAAAGGCGGGAAGGATGATGAGCCAGAGCATGTTGCTGGGCTCTTGGTGGTGGGAAAGACGGTGGTGAGCGTGAGCCTGCTGTGATGGAGGAGGGTTAGCGAGTGGCGTAGGGGTGTATGATTAGCGGTGATGATGGGAGGGGAAAGGGGGGTGAGGTTGGAATGGGGTCCTGGACGTACTTGCTTGTGGTTCAAGAGCAGAGACCGCTGTAAACAGCGCGCTTGTCGAGCGATTGCTGTTTGAGGAAGAGCGTGGCAAACGCTTAGGAGAGGACCTGCGGATCGTGGAGACGAATCTTTCAAGCCGGTGACCAATGTAAGACGTGATATTTTGAGTATTGTGGATGGATGGATAGGCGAAAATATCAGGTTGTCGAAATGGTCAATCCGGGCCGCGTAAAGGGGATATAACACATCATGTCACGTGCATATATATTTAGATAGCGCTTGCTAGGCCCGTTTTGCTTACTTACCCGTTTTCAAGCAAACCATCCCAACCATCCCCCGTGAGAGCCATCAGCCAGAGATTTCCGGAAAGACATGGACCGAAGTCCATCCTGCGCTGCTTCGGGAAGACATGAGTAGGTCACAGAGGCACCTACAATGTGGATATTCGTATTCCCAACGAGTATCCATTCAAACCTCCAATCATGAGGTTTGATACCCGAATCTGGCACCCCAACGTGAGCAGCCAGACAGTGAGTCTCGTCTTGATTTGGAGCAATATTTGCCGGCTTTGTGCTGACTGGCGATAATTCAAGGGTGCTATCTGTCTGGATACCTTGAGGGCAGCCCGGCAGCTCGGTCAGCGCTCGCTAAGAAAAGATTCAAGGGGGCTTTATGGCCGTATCTAGCTTTCGCGAGCTGAAGCTCAGACATCAGCCCGGCACAGAGTTGGGTCGTTCAAACTCGGGGCCTCTGCACCAGGATTCACAGAACGAGATATCTTTACACCATGCCTCCGGTTTTTCAATCGGTCCTCAACGTCAATGAAACTGTGCTGGCTCTCGCGATACCCTACCATGGATTCGAAGCAGCAATTAGTAGCGCTTTCGAGCTGTACACGTTTACAGAAGTTTCGAAAGCGCGGCGGCATCGGCCTGGTCGCCCGTCTTGACGGTCAAATCCGCCTTGCTGTCGTTGCAATCTTTGTTGTCAACGCCCGAGCCCAAGGATCCGCGCTGGTCACGGAGAGAAATGGTTCGCTGTCCGGTACATCGACCGTTACGTGTTCGAAGGCTGCTCAATCAGTCCGTTCTTCGCTGGGACATTTGTTCCACACCCACTTATTCGGCCGCCAATCCTTGAACCTCCTCTCTGTGTCGATATCCGACGTGCAGCGGCGACTTTTGGCCTAGCCCTCGCTCATGGCCTACGCCATTCTGTGCACTGTGTACCAGAGCCGAATGCAGAAGACTTGCCGGGCTCAGCATT
Source organism: Ramalina peruviana (assembly GCA_001956345.1). Lineage (NCBI taxonomy): Eukaryota > Fungi > Ascomycota > Lecanoromycetes > Lecanorales > Ramalinaceae > Ramalina > Ramalina peruviana. The sequence continues at coordinate 51,745 of MSTJ01000050.1, forward strand.
GAGTCGCGGCAAGGCCTGAAGAATTTCTACATGCGAGTCGATCTTTGCTCAGCAGGCTTTGACAATCCTCGTTCCGAGTCTCAGCACCACCACAATTGCAACTCCATAAAGCTCGGCTAGGAAAAAGGGGTTCATGGCCTGTTACATCTTCTGCCCACACGGTGTACTGCGATTCCAACCATGCGACTCGGGGAAAGACATGACAGTGTGCTGGATGATGAGCGAGGATTCCAGCGGCGACGAGGAAAATCCGTACTGGGCTTCTTTCCAACAAGATACCTCGAGTCCAGACGAGGCTCAATTGAAGCTCATCGAAGAGGGAGAAATGGACAGACCCACAGCCCTCGACCATGAGCATTGGTCGAAGTTGATTCCACACAAAAAAGAATCAACCTCGAGCGAGATGGCCCAGGGGGCGGAAGGGAGTGTCATCTTCGATGCGGCTTTGTCGAAGTACTACCCACAGAAAGAGCATCCATTCCTTCTCGCGTGGGGGTCCTACACCACGCTCTGAATCTGATTTGGAAGAACTTTTCAAACAATTACGGATGCGGACGTCAAGCGCCGGAGCCGACACAACAGCCCAGCCTCGAGATAGCCGATGATTGGGGCAACGTATCATGTCACTGAGCATCGCATAATGGATTTGGATTTGGGCAACCTGCATGGCCAACGACCCGCTTCAACACCTTTCAGCCATGCCGAAGCACCACAGATGATGCGATTGGACGAGATAAAATCGTCGTGATTAGCCTGGCGGTTGTGGGACTTGCACAATCGATCCTCCGGCCCTGCGATGCGGCCAGAAACGCGAACAGATATTGCAGAATCCCAAGACCAAGGAGGGAAGTCGAAGAAGACGAGCTAGAAGAGATGTGAGTCTCCGTCAGACTTGACTCACAGTGCTTAGACTTATGCTAATCGAATTAGGCCGATGGTGGATAAGTGTGGTAGGTCGATCTGCGTAGCTTGAGCAGAAGTGCGGCATTGATCAGATGGGCAGCGGAATGTCGTAAGGACGATGAAGAGACGGAGGAAGATGCTCGAGTATTAAGAGGGCATCTTGTTCCTGACAACAAACCGCCCGGGCGATATCGACGCCGCTTTTCAGTCCAGGATCCACGTGGGCATCCGCTACGACGAACTCCGCCAGCTCGCAAGGAAGAGCATCGGGATGAGCATCCTCAAGAGCAGAAAAGGAGGCGGAAATAAAATGAAGCGGTCGCTGGACGATCCTTCGCTCCACAGGACATGGATCGACGAAACGCCACCAAGCGGCCTTTTGCACTTGGGCCAGCATTTCCCGTCGTTCTCGTCTCCCAATTCGGCAGCATTCGCACCGAGTAGTGACCTGATGGAGCCCAATTACCCATTGGGATGAAAAGAGAGGCGGACGAAGCGAGATTCAAGTCCTGGATTTGCCATGACTTGATCAGGCTCATCCGAGGACATGAGAGATCCATGTGCCTTCTCGCTGTCTTCGGCGTCAAAGCATAAGGATTTCCCGGCGAAGTCCAGAAGAATCTTGTATCTTCCAATCCTTTCTGCTCTTCAAGAGGTTCCTCCAGAATAGAAGAGACCCTATCAGGATGCACGACATTAAGACATGTCGAGAGCTACGATTGTGCTGAACAGACCTTGTAGTGTGAAAGGCCCCTTTCTTGGAATATTGAACGGTACGAGACGACAATTGGACTGCATCCTTCATTGCTGTCTGCTCCCGCGAGAGGAATTCCAGTCGTATTTCTTCTATCCTGGTCGCCCCTCCACCCGGATGCCGCATGCCGATTTTGTAGAATGGCGATAGAACCTAATCTTCCATAAACCGCAAGCTCCAGTTCAATTCTTGTAGTCACTCAGGCCCATGAATGATCCCGGTTGGGGGGGCGGTAGATGCTAGCATAGCTGCGCAGCTTCGAAACTTTAAAAAACCGAGCTAAGCCATTTTGCCTCCCCGTAGTCAAGTGCTCGCTTTCAATCGGAACAACACCACACAATGAGCCCACCATCCTTTCTACCATGCTTGCATGTAGCATGATACTCCTCGTGCTGGTCGATCAGTCCTTGCCGTTGATTGCGAGGTCAGAGTGATTTCTTCCTTGCACTGCTGGCGTCAGGAGCAAGGATGAAGACCTGTCGGAGTTGAAAGAGTGGTACCTGTCCAGCTGGCTCCTCATGATCAAAGCCTCAGTCAAGAAAGGGGTCAGTACATCCGCCGTCGTGGTCAGCAGCATTTTTTCCAGGGCTAATGACCTGCAAGGTGCGAGCTACCGAGGTCTGCTAAGGCTCAATACAGCGGACGCGTACCTCTGGTCGAGGAAGTGGTGCCACTTGCTCTGACAACGGCACAATACCTTGGCCTGCAACGCTGAAAAAAGCACAGCTGTGCTCTGATCATCGGGCTGGTCTTGCAAGAGTACGTATCTTCGAGAAAACGATCTCAGGGGCAGAAAAGACGCTGTCAACCTCCACAATCACGGTCAATACCCTCATTTGGATGTGACACAGCTGTGAGTCTGGCGACGATCATCCTGAGACCCAAGCTGATCAAAGGTAGACAGGGAGGTGGATATCTCGCGACTCCTCCTCGATAACATCGTCAGAACGGGGCTATAGCAAGTGCAGGCAGCCTGCCTTGTCAAACGTCCTCGCCAGAGGCCCCTCGTCGTCAGCTACCCCGCCAAAAGTCCAACGTGTCAAGATCGAGCGCTCTCGACAGCAATGAAGCAACACCATACGCCAGTATAAGGGTCCTTGAAAGCCAGAAGCGGCTGGCATTGACGCTGCCGAACTCCTACAGCCAATGTCAAACGTTGTCGCCAGAATCATGCCCAACATCGAACAGAGTGTCCTTGCCGGCCACCTTATGAGCCTCTTTGCTTCCTTGGTAGACTTCAGAGGCTCATCCAGACACGGACTTAGCAGGAATAAGCCTCTTCATGGCCAAATCCCACACATGCGACGACGCCGTTGATATCTTCAAGGACCAAATGCCGTACGTCCTCGATTCCGACATGAGCATCTCCTATCTGGAAAAGACATCATACGTGAATCACCTCCTATCTTCCCCCCTGACAAAGAATGGATGGCAGCTCAGCATTTCGATGGGTACGATCTTTGAGCCCACAAAAGCTGGCGAGCTACTCAATTAAATGGAGCTTTCAAAAAGTCGATTGGCAGCTTGGTGTATCAAAGCCACCAAAGAAGATGCAAGAGGCTGCCCTCCAGTAGCCCTGCTGGCGGCATCGTTGCAGATTGGGAGCTACGTCGTTGAAACCCGGGACGCAGTGCTACTCCATCAGATGAATCTCTTCCTCCCGTCAGCCGCCCTGTACCTCAGACTCACATGAGCAGCTCCGCAATCGATGGTAGCGATCGCAGTAGGCACCGAAAAGGAGACAGCTTCAGATCCCCGAACGGCAAAAGTCTCATCCCCATGTCGACCTCGTCCTCCTTTCTGCTTGGGACGACTGTCACATCCAAGCGCCTCATACGGTGGTCAAGTCACTGTTCTCTGGGCTAGCAGCTAGTAATCCTTGGCTTTCTCTGTACGCAGACACCCCTCAAGCGCGCCAGACCTGGCTTCTGCCATAATTTCGGTCTAACCTCAGGCTGAACCTCAATCTGGCGCCGGCTCTCTGACTCTTCGCCACCACTCGCAAGAATCTCAGTACCTCGAAGACCACAGGTGGTCCTAGAGAGGCTGTCATAGGGGCACAGAGCCCGAGACACCTGACCTGCCGCGTGACTGTTACGGAAAGAGATGACTCCAAACTCAAAGTGAACGCATACAGTACTGCCTTTGAACGTTGCGGGACTCTCAGCGAAATCAGAACGGTCTTTCAGGCGCCCTTAAGAACGTCGAATACGCACAAGACAATGCAGGTATGCTGGATACCTGGAAAAAGACGATCATAAGAGACACATTTGGACAAACCTTGACCATGACCGGGCGAAAAGCATAGGCAGCCTCGCTAGCCATCGCCCAAACATTTATGACAGTCAGCTTACCTTGAGACCTACCAGTCTGCCTGGTCAATACTCCCATCCTGGCCCCTCTTATTGCGAGCATCCAGAGCACCGACCAGCACGAGAGAAGGCGACCATCCAAAGCAGGCTCCAAGCTCAGCGTTCGAAGACGATAGTCTTACCCACCTTCTTACCTACCCTCTCACCCACCTGCTCACCCACCTGCTCACCCAGCCTTCTCACCCGCCTTCTCGCCCACCTTCTCAGAGCTCAAAGGGCCACGAAGAAATCAATTGACGGTCCGGGAGTAGAAAAATTCCACGACCCAAGCATCCGGTGTGAGACCATCTGAAAGGGGGCCGGTTCCTTCAAGCAGCCACACTTCCGTGCACCATCCCTCCTTCAGATCAAAGATGTGGAGTTCAAATCACTCGCCACCCTCTCGTACGGTTTCGGCATACACCGGGCATTCAAAGTACTGCGATCCAGTCAAGTCAAATTCCAGTCCCCATTGTCGCCCATCCTCAAGGTCCGATTGGCGATAGTCCAGTCCAAAACCTGGTTGTGGTCGGTGCCGTCTTCGTCATATTCGCGATGCTTCACATTCAGGGACCCATATTCGTCCAACTAACCTTTAAATATATAGCAACTTAGAAGTTTGTGGGAGATCGGACCCAACGAGGTTGTGGGTGAGTAGCGGTTAACATGTCTGAGCCAATATTATGCTGACCCACTGTAGCCTTGCCCGTGGTCGCTGTCGATTGCGGACCGACGTCGCGAGATCCTGAGGCGGTCTTCATTGTCTCCGTGCTCACAAGGACACAGCTTTGAGCGGCCGCCACTCACGCCGTCACAGGGATGGACCGGAAGATGATCGTCGAGGGTCTGGCGGAGACTAGTACCCAGGATGCCAGGAAGAGCATCTGGAAGGACTTCCTCGCCGCCATGACAGCCACCCCCAAACACCACGTGGCCCCCTTCGGATTCCGAGACTGCGACCTGGAGGAGCTAGCTGAAACGAGGCTGAATGGGCGGGAAATCAAGAAAATGCCCAAGACTGCGTGGCCAAGGGCGTCAAGGATCCAGAGCCAGGTCAACAACCACGGCGAGAGTCTTGGTGTACGACCGAATAGGTCGTCCCAAGATTCGGACCGGAAAGATGTCGCCGGCTGTGTTGCATCATATGAATGGTTGATTCCTGATGGATGGGGTTGACATTCGGTTCAGCTGACGACTTCTTCACTGCCTGGTTCAGGGAATGCACAGAGCAGCTCCTCCCCCCCACCGTCGCCTCCCGAAACGCCTCAGCGACCGGTCCCTTTCGTCCCTTCCTCTCTGGCCCCTTCCAGGCCTCTCCCCGCTCCGCCCGGGACCTGCGATTCCCGGTTCATCACCAGCTCCCAGCATCCTTCGACTGTTGATGTGGCTCAAGAGCAGCAAGAAGTAGGCTCGCAGACACGTCTACTATTGTCATGACGGTCGCCTCCGATCGATCCACTGTCCTGAGAGCCCCGCGCAATGCCTACATCTGCTGCGCAGTACGCGGCCACGCAACATCAGGAAGTGCGTCCAGCGTCGCCCAAGTATCAGGCCAGTCAGACTCCGTGGTCCGAGTAGGATCAGAGAAGATACGTCCGCGGGCGGAACGAGCTGGGGACGCATCGGCAAGCTTGTCGATCTGAGCGGCAAGGGCTCAAAAGGTGGAGCCAGCGGGTGTTGGGAGGGCATGTGGACTGGACAGAGGTGTACCCGGCCCATACTCGCAGAGATGTACCCGGCCCATGCTCGCAGTCAGGTTCGCAGACACGTCTACTGCCATGTTGACTGTCGTCTTCGATCGAGCCACCGTCCTAAGAAGCCTGCGCAGTACGAGTCCACCCCCTACCAGGAAGTGAGCCCAGCACCGCCGATTTATCAGGCCAGTCAGACTCCATCGTCCGAGTACTTGGCGCGTCGACCGTATCAACAACAGCCTTCAAACAGCCAACCAGCTGCAGCAAGCATGGCTCCATCAACAAGCCCATCATTGTATTGGGAGGGTATATGAATCTTTCTTGGTCGTCGGCTGCAGTGACGAGTGGCGCCTCGGCGAATGATCAGGGAGGGTCGACGATTGGCTCGGTCGCTGCTCTTGTCAAGGTTGTCAATGGCATGGCTGGCGAAGACCAGTGGCAAGCTTCGCGGTTGCAGATAGCTGGGAAGGAAGGCATCGCCGAGTAGGCGGGCAGTTCGTCCTGGGATAGGCAGCAGCTGCTAGGGTGTTGGATGATTGCTTGGCTATTGAACAGTGAAGAGAAGAAGCACTTCTCGGCGGCTGCGGCGATGAGGAGGGTGAGGTTCGGTCAAGGACGCGAGGAAGAAGAAGTGATGGTCAAGAGTGATGGTTGAAGAAGGAGGAGCTCGGTGGGAAAAGGAAACTTTGAGCGCTTGGGCTTGGCTCCCCGGAACTCTAGCGCCCCCGACCCTGGAACTTCGGAGTTGCTTAGGTACGCCCTCGGCGACGACGGGGTCCACCAAGTGGTGGCTTCGATGCCATCTCAGAAGCTGGGAGTGAACGTGGAGGTCGCCGTGCCTTTGAGCCAAGCGATGGAAAGGTTCGTGATTTCGGCAATCAGGATCGCAAAGGTCCCTTGACACCCACATTGCCCGCCGGTGCCCCCTCGCGGAGCTTTGAACGCCTCACCCCTGAATGCCCATTTCAGATTCCAGTGCTGGTTTTGCGGCAGAGGAGGTCGACGACATGCCGACCATGACGACGCATCCACGGTCTTCGAAGTCAATGTTGGCACCAATGGCTTCAAAGCTATTGTCCACGAAGGCGTCTTGAGAAAATCTCCCATCTTGACTGAGGAGATGGTCAAAGTTCGAGCAACTTCCATGACCTCGAACGGCATGAGGACGCACTACGTACCACAGTCTCCGCCAATCCAGCGTGAAGGCATTGTCTCTGAGTCTGCGACGGGAGAGGCCTCAAACAAGAGATCTGATCCAGCAATTACCGGAGACTGGTCGAATTTTCGCCCTCATCCAGCCATGATTACTCCATTCTCCCTCAGATCACAGACCTCTTCCATCCCGGGGACGTTGGAGGTCTGAAAGTCTATCAGCAAATCATTCATCTGCCTCCAATCGACAATGACGGCTTTGCGCAGATGATGGACTTCCTGTACAAAGACAGATTGTGCAGCAGTCAGGCGATTCACGGGGCTTTCCAACCTGTTCAGAATCAAGAAGCCTCTCTCGTCCAGTCCGCACCCGCACCCTCACCCTCATCATCAGGTCACTTCCATCCTCTTGGAGATGATTCGGGCCCTCATACATGTTCCGATCACACATACATATTTCGATCACACATACATATTCCGATCACACATAAATGTTCCGATCACACGTACATCCGGAGCAATTGCTCTTTTTTTTGATACGTCACAGCCAGGATCGGTCGCAGGAGTTCCCCCGTTGCGCGAGTGTTCGACCAAAGGGCAGCAGCAAGCAAGCAAGCACGTTGGCGCAATGAATCCGGTGGGGAAGGGAATCAGGATGTTCTTTCAATGTTGTATGACGGCGGTCAATTCTGTTTTCCCTCTTTTTCTGCTTCTTCGATAAAGATTGATACCACTGGCGAGGCAGGACGGAGGAGTGTGGCCAAGATCAGTGAAGACCGAAAATGGTACGGCGATGAATGCTCTGGGAAGCAATCGCCACCTGCTTGAGGCTGGGCCAATGTTCGATCCACTGCGTCAATGAAAGTGTTCACTCACGCACCTGGTTGGTGGGGGGCTCTTCTTTTCCTCCAACGAAACACAAATCGCACAACGATCAAGCCACGATGTGCAACGCAACGAAGTGGCATCCATTGTCTTACGAGTGCTCGACGATGCCTCGAACGCCGGAACGACGGCAGGCCAAACGAGCTGACCCACGACATCAAACCCATGTCCAGCGATGCAAAGAAACGCAAGACTGATGGAACGCCAGTCACCTCTTACACAGATCCGACCGTCTCGCCTGCGCAAGCAAAGATCTGGTGTCATTTCTGCTGGGGCCGATGTTGATCCCACCTTAGCAAGTCAAGCCAGGAAGGAGCCGAGCAAAGTCAGCGATGGTCCCACGCGGTCTGCGAAAGTCCCTCGGAAGGTCAAGGCAAACAAGGAATTGGAAGTGACCATCGGCGGAATCTCGCATATCATTGGGCGAATAGAAGTTCAGTATACGCTGGTGATTGATATTCTCACGCCCGACTGGCTCATTACCTAAATTCATAGAAACATCGCGTTTGAACTGATGGATCGCGTCATTAGTTCGTCCAGTCTCAATTATATAGTTAAAGAATCCAGACTTACTTCCAGAAACATCAATTCAAGCGGGCTGCATACAAGTGCTAAGAATCAATCCACTTCAACTTGTGATCCACGCTATTTCAAGATGCCAAATTTACAAGTTTTAGTTCCCATTGCCAGTACTGTCGATGTGCGTCCAAGGCGAGCGATGTAAACAGCCTGGAACCACTTGTTGGTAATTGCTGTTGCTGATTGCTAAGTGCGTTGTTAGAGGCGAGAAACACGATGGACAGCGGCAGATTGCAGCACAAGCGAGCAGGTAAGGGTGGAGCATAATCGCAGGTAGCTTTCAGGACAAACATGTTACATTCGTAGATGCTTTACATCTTGGAGCGATGCGCTATCCGCTGAGACCCCCTGATTCTATGGGATTCAATGAGACTGCTGCCCACAGCGATGTCACAGCCAGCTGCGACTACTTCGTTCGCCTTTCCCGGCGCTGTCATATCTTCTCCCACCCTTTCGGCCCTTGCGCTCTATACTCGAGCAACTCCGCAGTATCCCTTTCATACGCCGCGTCCGCCAGCGCGGCTTCCTTCCTCCCCTTCCTCCTTTGTACCGCACAGCATACCCACAACCCCGCCAACGCCAACACCACCGCCCCAATGACCCCAACAGCCACTCCAATTTTCCCGCCTTTACTCAGCCCCTCGAACTGCTGCTTCAGACTCTTCTCCGGCGGCTTCGACAACGTCTCCTGGCTCGTCGAATTCCCCGGGATGGTCTTGATGCTCTGCCACGAGCCCGTCCGATCGCCATACTGATATTCCTTCCCGCTCCCGAAATCCGTCACCCGCGCCGACTTCACGTTCATCGTGTAGGGCCCCTTTTTGTAATCCACCTCCCCGCCCGCCCACGCGACCGTGTAATTGTTGTTGCTCGGATCCCCGGCGGGCCAGATGCCCAGCCGTACCTGGCAGGGGGTTTGCGGGTACGAGGCCCCCCCGTTCGCATCCTCGTATTTTAGGGTTCGGATGAGGGAGCCGTCGACGTACCAGTCCAGCTTCTCCTGCGTCCAGGAGGTGGTGTAGTTGTGGAACCCGTCCTGCGGGCTGCTGCTGCTTGCGCTGCTGTTGTTATTGCTGTCGGTGTTGTTGCCACCAGGCATGGGATACCACTTCGCGCGCGCAACCGCATCGGTGGTATTCCCCTTGCCGTAATAATTATTCTCCACATGCGTAGTATTGCTCCCGATGATCTCCCAGTCGATCTCATCCAGGTCATCGGATTGCAGCACGATGGACGAGACGATCCCCTGGCCTGTGGATGCCTGCATCCACACCTCCACGACCCCGAAGAACAGGTAGAATTTCGATTGGATGGTGGGGGAGTCGCCTTTTTGGTTGATGGTGAAGCCCGCGCCGGTGGTGGGGGAGTAGTCGATCGCGCCCGCGGTGAGGTTCCATGTGTTGCCCGGTTGGGCCTGCGTGAAGTCGAAGGTGTGGTTGGTGGAGAGGGCGGTGTCGGCGGGGCAGGTGCCGTTGAGGGGGTTGCAGGATGTCCAGGTTTGGGCGAGGGTGAGGGGGAGGAGGAGGAGCGAGAGGAGGGTGTGGATGAAGAGGATGGAAAGGGGGGAAGGCATTTTGGAGAGGGTGGTTGTTTTCGCGAGAAGGAATGGACGCGCCGAGTGACGCTGGCAAAAGATTTGATGCGCAAAGAGGAAGGCGCTGCTGATTAAAAGAGTGACTGTGAATCTGGAGTTGATGATTTGCATCGCTGGAAGAATTCGAAGGCTGCTGAGATGCAAGGAAAGGGGTGCGTTAACCTAAACCGGCATGGTGGGCATTCCACACTTATCGATAAGAGATTCAGGGGCAGAATTGCAGAATGCCCTCGAAAATGCAACTCCTCCCAGAACATGAGAAAGATTATGATACTGTGTATCCATAGCATGCATTGAGATGAGTACATCATCATATTTGCAGTCAGTAGAATGATGGAGTTTTCGCTTGTAGTCCTACGCACTGAAAGCTGAACTTGGTTCCAAACATCCCAGAATTCATTTGCGATATGAAGAAGATATCCAAAATGTAGGGAGTCACTAAATTACTTCACAACATCATTGCAAGCAGTCACTGGGGACTGTCACTATCTAGCTTGCACGCATACGCCTCCATGCGGCCGCTATTCCACCATCTGCAGGAGAAGGTCATTGTAGGCTCAGAGATTCGTTTTACCTCGTAACGGAAGTGAGCATGTATCCTGTAATGGCTTGTTTGGTAAGCAAGATCGGCGCCAGCGATGATGATGACAGCAGCATCTGCGGCAAAGCTGTGCAACATAGACGCGCAGTCAATGCATTCATTCCTGCAACTCAGTCACTATCCTCCAATCATGCGCATCGTTCATAAATTTAATGAATTCATGGTCTGTAATATCTGCAATGTTGAAGCGGTTGATGAATCGTAGATACGGATGCTTCATTCTCATTACCTAGTCACATAGCCTGCATTAGCCTGCGATACGTACCTTTGCTCTGGGTATAAATATCTCGCCTCCCCCTTTCAATCTCTCGGCTTTTCCCATACCTCTCCGGGCGATCCTGGCCTTCGGGCGTGCCTGACTTGGCCCTTCGGGCTTCGGAGCCTTGTTGCCGATGAGATCATAGCGCGCTAGTCAACTACCCTTCGCTCTGCAACACTTAAATATATACGACTTTGTTGATCCTTCCATCTTTTGACAGTCAGCCTCTTCTTCCTCTTCTTCTTTCCGGCTTGGAACAAGGCCTTCACGCGTAAGCCTCTCTCATGCACGATGTCACCACCGAACAGACTGTCAGAGCATTGTGAACTCAACGATCCATCAATGCTCCGATCACACCCATGGTTGTGGTCGGTGCCTTCCTCCACAGTCATCCTTCACGATCCAAAATAATTCCGATCACACGTATGGTTCTGTTCGGTACCCTCCTCATTATTTCTGTGTCACATTGCATCAATGTTCCGATCACGAATATGTTTGTGGTCGGAGCCCTCCTCACGATTCCTCGGCCACAATCCAGCAACGTTCCGATCACACATATGGTTGTGGTCGGCGCCTTGCTCACCAGTCGTCGGTCACAATCCCAAAGCTTTGCGATCACACATACATATGTGGTCGGTGCCTTCTCCACCAGTCATCCGTCACAGTCCATCGGCATTCCGATCACACATACATATGTTGTCGGTGCCTTCTCCACCAGTCGTTCAGAGCTTTCCTACCCGGTACCGAAAAGACCATTTCTCTTCGCCTTGATACTCCTTTCTACACCTCTTGATCCAGACGAGCTCGCCGCTTTCTCGTTCGACAACCAATACAATACAACATGGATGGAGATCACCAGGTCGATAAAAAAAAGGAAAATGGTTGACGGATGAGCACAACGTTACCAGTTCGGAATTAGGAGACATTACGCGGTTCCGCTCGTGCTACGCAGACAAGAGAAGGGACTTCGCGAAAAGCACAGCTTTCGCGTGCCTCCCGAGCAACTCTCGAGATGTATCCAGATCTGGGCCAGACTTTTGGCACAGCTGCTATCGCTGCTCCGAGCAACGCAATGCCAATGCTTGAATCTGCATCAAACGTGAACGAAGTCTTCATGAATACAACTCATACAAAAAGCTTTTACGGCGCGAAACTTCGGAGTCTGGAGTCTATTCAACTCCCGCTACACAAGAACGACATAGGGTCTTTGCAAGAAGCACAGCTTTTGCGTGCGCCCTGAGCGACTCTCGAGATGTATCCAGATCTAGGCCAGCCTGTTGGCTCAGCTGCTATATCACTGCTCGGAGCAACGCAACACCAACGCTCAAGATTTCATCAGGCTTAAGCGACACATCAGTCCGAAGCACCTCAGACTCGAAACACAAGATTCTCCAGCCACTGCACAGTCCACATCAACCAGAACTTGTACGCTACGAACATCCGCTGCCTGCATCCAATTCAATTCGTGCCACAAAACAAGGAAATAGGGTCTTCGAGAAAAGCACAGCCTTCGCCTACCTTCTTCGCAATCATTCACCTCTATCCACATCTATACATTTGCACACTACTGAATTCCCTCAACATCCACGCACGATTCTCGCAGACCTCACTCACAGTCAGTACGATCACTGTCGATATCGTCCCCTTCTCACACCCATACTATCAGTATCCAAGACACGTCATTTACCCCTGAAACGCCACTGAATCCTTCGCATCCACGAGCTTCAACGTCATTTCCAGGCTGTTGGCACGATTGCTATGGCCTGGCTTCAAGTGATGTGTTATTGAAGATTGAAGAGATTCTCAGCGGCTACAGCTCATACCCAACGCCGGTTCAACACAAAACTTTGGAGTCTACATGCGAGTTCGCTCGTGGTACGCAAAAGACATAAGGGTCTTCGCGAAAAGCACAGGCTTTGCCTGCCTCTTACGCGAATCATCAGCGTTACTCATGAGAACTTTGCCCCCCCTTTGGGGACGGCTGCTATCCAGACTTTTGGCACAGCTGCTATCCAGACTTTTGGCACGGCTGCTATATGGTCTGCTGGCACGGCTTCTCATCCACGAGGCTTGTGACACGGCTGCTACGCCACCAGACTGTTGGCACGACTGCCACACCCAGGATTTTGGCACGGCTACTAGACAAGTCGTTCTTTAATACGGCTGCTATAATTCAAGACCATTGGCACGACTGATATTTTCGAATTGCTGTGCGGCTGTCATTTTAGACTTTCGGCGCAGCTCTCATATTGCCAGGCTCAGGGTTGGCTCGTAATTTCATCAGACTCTAGACACGGTTGCTATGTTGCCCGACTGTTGGCACGGCTGCTAAATGAATGATCGGCAAGAAAATCAATGGCCATATGCAGAAGAGGATTATTGACGAGGGAATTCTTCGATTCGATCAAGGCGACTCATCCCAACGAACACTTCACTCTTGGTCGAAGATTGTTCCCAATACGGTATCAGCCTGTCTGGGCACTGGAAATGGAGCAGCGAGCTTGAAGTCCGCGGAAGAAGGCACTTTAACCATCCTTGGACGAGCACACGACACCCGTTGATCACGCAAGCGAATCCGAGAACGCATATTATGCTTCTGGTGGTCTGCTGCCCCGCCTCACTCATCCGCTTTCTTGCACTCGCCAGTAGCGACATACTGCACATCATATTACTCACTTCCGCATGCTTTGATCTTTGGTTGGAGAGAGATGGAGCCTGCGAGAATTCACAAGCAGAGGACGGAAGATTCGAGGTTGTCGTTCGAGGTTACCGAGCATAGTCTATGAGGAGAGACCAAGGGTATAAATCATATAAGAGGCAGACTGGACTGGACCAAGACTCTGTCAGGACGTCAGCAGCAAGGAGACAGTCACTGAGGAGATGGGATTGTGGTCGGCTGAGAGGGGAATGCATTGAGTTCTGAGTCGGAAAGAGCTCCCAGGCTCTGCCGCCCCAGAACTTAATGTAGCGAAAGGATAAGACATTCAGATTGGGTTAGGCTTAGGGTAGCTTTCTTGGCAGACATTTATGAACAGGGCAATTCCTTCCACATGTTTGCTGAGCATTCCAGCGGACATTAATCATGTCTGCATTCGACCTTCTTCCTTGTCTTGCCACATCATCATCATCTCAGCGCCTTTGTAAAGATGCAAAATGTCTGCACTCGCGCATTGCTCGGGCACTTTGACTTCGCCCTTTCAATTGAATCTTGACGTTAGTCGTCTCCGGCACTGCGGTAAAACAGCCAACGCTATTAGGTTTGGGTTCCATGCCTGCAGACGGGAAGTCAAGTCGGCTTCCAATCGTGGAAAATGGATGAGGCGGACATGGAGGAGTAGACATGGGGAAAATTGCGGGGCATGCAAAGCTTCCGTTGTCGCAGCGCCGATCAACGTGGGGTCTGGTGGGGTTCACGATAACGACCATTTCGGCCTTCTCCGAGGCGATCACGATCATCAGAACTATATCTTGCTCAATTTTGCTTGTCAAGCATTTCAGTCTCTCGATATAATTGCAGTTGACAGTCAAGATGCAGTTTAAGTTGCTTGCCCTGTTTGGATGTGCAATCCCTCTGTCGCAAGCAGCAGAGACAGTGCTTGGAGTCTACCTCTTCTCTCGCCATGGAGATCGCACAGCAAAGTCCACTCCACCAGCCAATCTGACCGACCTTGGTTTCCAGGAAGTCTTCACCTCTGGGTCATACTACAGAGATCGCTACGTCTCGTCGTCCGCCTCAAGCAAGATAGCAGGTCTGAACACCGACATTGTCAAACTATCTCAAATAGCTGCTTCTGCACCGCTCGACAATGTTCTCATGAGCTCTGCGCAAGGTTTCTTGCAGGGACTGTACCCTCCAGTAGGATCAACTTTGGGACAGGAGACCTTGCGCAATGATACCGTTGTGCACGCCCCTCTCGATGGCTACCAGCTCATTCCCATTCAGACTGTCACCTCCGGCACCGGCAGCGAAGATTCTGCCTGGCTCCAGGGCGCTGGAAACTGCGCCAACGCTATTGTGAGCTCGAATAATTATTACAGCTCCCCTGAGTACAAGAGCATGTACGATAGCACCCTGGACTTCTACCAGAGTCTTGTGCCCGTCACCAATGCGACCTTCAATTCCAGCCAAGCCAATTTCAAGAATGCCTATACCAGTAAGTCCGGCCTCAACCATTTGCGCCTTGAGAGCTGCCACTGAGATTTTTGATCAGTATTCGACCTTCTCAATGTCGCCTCCATCCACAACAGTAGTATTCCCTCCTCCGACCTTCTCACAAACAGTACCTTGGATCAGCTGCGCACTCTGGCTGACAACCACGAATACAATCTGGGCTACAACTCTTCTGACTCCATTCGCGCCATTGCTGGCTCTACCTTGGCTGCACAAATTGTGCAAGCTCTCAATACCACCATCACCTCTGCTGGCAAGACCGCCAAGTTCTCCGTCCAATTCGGCGCCTACGCTTCCTTTCAATCCTTCTTCGGCCTTGCAAACCTCACACAGGTCAATCCAGATTTCTTTGGCGTCCCCGACTATACTTCCAGCATGGCTTTCGAGCTCTTCACCACCGCTGCCCCAACTCCCTTCCCCGCGCCCGAGGACCTTCAAGTTCGCTTCCTCTTTCACAATGGCACCACATCCGATAGCAGCACACCCACGGCTTATCCGCTCTTTGGCGGGAACAGCCTGGCGATGAGCTGGACCGACTTCACAAACGGAATGAACAAATTTGCCATTGGGAGTCAAACGGACTGGTGTCAGGCATGCGGAAATAGCACCGGCGTCTGCGCATCGCCTGATACAAGTCCTTCGTCCGGTGCAAAGGTGGGTAGTTCCGGTGGGTCGAGCGGTCCTAGCAAGGCTGTCTGTGGAGTCATTGGCGCTCTCGTCACCCTCGTGGTCATTTTGGGTATTGAAGCCTTGCTTTGGCTGTTTGTTGTGAGGCCGAAACGAAGGAGGAACAATACTAGCGACGAGGCCACCGTTGCACGCGAGAATGAACAAAAGTTGAAAGTGGATGGAGCTTAGTCTGAACCCTGATCTTGCTGCCATCGCGGCTGCTCAAAGCAAATCTAACTTGACTGCCCGACAATCTGAAGAATGTTGAATGACCCAGATAGATGACTGCATCTAGTTGTTCTCTCCTAGATATGTTGATCATGAAGCTATACTCACATTTGCGCCTCTCCGCTAGTGCGCTAATACATTAGTCAAGCGGCTCTCGTCCATCGTTCTGCTTCATTTGCCTTGATCCTTTCTGTCTTTGCAACGCTTCTGCTCCCTCCTAGCTCTCCTTTACGTCCAATGTATATGAAACCTCTTCCGATCCACCGCTCCACATCCACATCGGCATCCACACAACAATATCGTCCGAACAGCATCGCCCCAAAGAGCTCGACTGCACCATCTCTCACCTCAGCTAGGTCGAGTATGAGACGTGACGGAATTTGGCTTACCAGCACAGCTAAAAAGCCTCCCCTGAGCGGTGGGTGAATCGAGAGCGAATAGAACCTGCTAGAGACGCTTGGATCGGATCGACGCCGCGCTATATCAGGGGATTCAATCGTTGGATATCTTTTTGGCAGAGCGTCGGGGAAAGCTTTGGGCGTAGGTTTCAAGAGGACGGAAGCGAATTGTACACCTGTCAGCCTTGACAATGATGATGCTGGGTCTGAAGGATTAGTTGCTTTTTAGAGTAGGGGGCTAGATTCGAAGATGTGAGTGAAGTAAGGCCTTTCAGGATAAGGATGTGCACGTTTCCTTGGAAAGGGGGAAGGGATTGCGTACATTCTCACAGGATTCTGTATAGCTGTTCTGCATGTAGACTCCATTTCTTGCTCCTGCATATCTGCAATGTGGTTCTCGGATCCTGGTGACGTGGAAAGGGACAAATGCCTTGAGGAAATGCTCGCCTATATAGCCACTGCGATGCAGAGGCCGCTGCTGTCATTTGCAAAGCACCCTGATTTGTTGTCCGACAGTGGGAAGGGAAGATTCAACGCCATATACGGCAATGTAGAAGCCGCGATATGCCATCTACGTACTCAAAATTAGAGCCTCAAGATAGCCTAGCCCCTTTCATCAGCCAAAGCTCATTACTTATGCAAGCAATGTAGCGACTCACCCATCTCTCTACCCAGCCTTTACAATGCCCTCCCCCTATTCCCCCTTTCCAATCCAACACCTATCCCGTGCTAACCGCAACGCCCCTTCCCTCCCCTATCACGTGCCCCC